>CATIWF010189754.1:0-34253 GCA_949630135.1 Balakata baccata
ATGAAAAATAGTGGAAAAGGGAAGAGCTTAGATGATAGTTTGTCTCATATTTTTTGTAATTAGACAAACAAAAGAAACCCTTATTTAGGTTGTAATTATACATTTCCATTATTAATGAAAGAAGTCATTTTGCCAAAAGTGTTTGTGATAATATCATATTGTGTTATGCATTTATATTAGTTAACTTATATAATTTCACTAACTTGTTTGATTATTGCTTGCTCATGCAGTGTTGCTTAATTGAAAAAGGAATTGTATATCGATCTCCCATCAATCTACTGCTATGGAAAATCGTCCAAGCTAACTCACTATTGACAAAGAATATGATGTGGTGATAGAATATGAACTTAAGCAAAAATTCAAATGTGACAGTCTGCCAATTGGGATCAACTTAAAGCTTCCAGAAATTGCATTGATAGAGTAGCAACAAAATGATTGTAAAGCCATTAAACAAGTGTGGGAGGGATTATCTCCACAGCAACGTTCGAGTTTCATAGAGAAATTTGGATGGATTGCTTCATTAATGTACATTCCTGCCTTTCCTTCCTTACTGAAAGCCATGGTATGTTATTGGGATCCAAGTTACAAATGTTTCACATTTGGAAAGATTGATTTAACTCCAACCATTGAGGAGTATCACATTATGTTGAACGTATTAATAATTTCAGAGAATAAGCCATATGTTTGTAATAAAAGTGAAGTTGGAAGGAAGCAATTGGCAAAAATTTATGAATCTGAAGGCAAATCAAATAGTAGAATGGGAGGATGAATCAAAGGGCATTGCATTGGTGCACCTGCTTGAATTTGTGAACAACAATAAGCATCTAGAAATTGGACTAGAAGTTCTGGCACTGGTCATATATGGAGCAATTTTGTTTCCTAAAAAGTTAGGATATATGGATAATAGGGTGATTACCCTTTTCACAAAAGTGTTACGGGGAGCTGATCTTGCTATGGGCATACAAGCAGAAACATTCAAAACCCTTAATATGTGTAGAAGACAAGGAAGGGGTAGATTTATTGCATGTGCCCTATTGTTGAGCATGTGGATGATAAATCATTTAAATTGCCTAGAACAATTTAATTTTCCAAGTTTGAAGTATTCACCAAGCTATTACAAGTTTGGTAATTATATAGCAGAATATGGAAAGGCTGAATGGCCTAGAAGGGGACCATCAAAGAAAGAGTGGCTGAGATTTCTTCACAATTTGCAAGAAATCGATGTTTGTTGGTTGGCACCATGGAAAATCAGGAATGATATGATACACAGATATGGGAAATTTGCTTGGGTACCTTTACTTAGACCTTGGGGAGGGATAGCTTATGCTCTTAGTATGGTAAGAAGACAGTTGGGGTTAAGGCAATTTATTCCACGTTATACTTATGAATATCACTTATACTTATATCATATTATCATATATTGTATAGAATAAGACACAGTCCTGTTTATAATGAGGGATACATTTTTTTTTAAATCATATAACATTATCACTTTGCAATATTTGATAGCTTAGCTAAGCATTACATCCTGATTATAAACCTAATATATCACATATGTTAACAATTCAGACACTATGTTCAATTATTTCAGTTAGAAAGGTCAACACCAAATACACATTTACACATCATTGCATATTTACTAATTTATATATATACAGATACACAACCTAAAATACAAATGTCATGTTCCTATACATATGTACAATATAAGGAGAGAGATTAGTGAGGCTCAGCCGGTGACCTGTGATCCATATTTTCTATATAGTATGCACCTCCAAAATAAGCTAATTACATGACTCTTCCTAAAAAATAATGCAATTTGATGAGTTGCAACTCAATGAGAATAATCATCAAAAGCTTTCTAAAGTACCAAGCAAATTACAATTACAAGTAATAATTTGCCATTCGTACACATTTTACATGTCATTCGATTTATCAATATCATATGAATATCTTTGATATTAAATCATATAAGCATTTCATTTGCTTATACTTATGTCATTTTCTTATTTTTGTGACCAGGCTAAACAGACACTGTCCCAGGTTTCCATGTGAACATTTGCAGTTGCTAGCTAGCTTGATTATTTGTAACATTTGCACATTTGTTAGGCCATAGGCCTTTTCTTTTGCTTTTGAACATTTGTTTGGGCCATAAGCCTCTTCTTTTGCTTTATAATGTCATTTAGCTACTCACAACATCTTTTAAGTCCATATGCATATGCATTTGCAACAATCATTACTTAACATTTGCATTTATATCCCATTTGCATATTCAATCATCAATAATTTCATATAAGAAAAACCTATAACACAACCACGTATTTAAGGCATTCATCACCTTTTGATATCATATCCATGCCATAAAAATCATACAATTCATATAGCAGCAAGTCAAGTCACGTTGCATATAGCACGCAACAAACTCACGTACCACATAAATCGTTTGATAATTAAATTTATATTTTCTTTTGATATTGACCCTCTAACTTATTGTCTTTCACTTCTTGGAGGTCTCCAATATGATGTGAGCCTAATTAATATATACTTGGTCAATTGGTAGCTAAATAAACTTAGTGAAACTTAAATAAATTGAAGTATGCATAATATGGACCACTAACTAGGGTTTGGTATTATGGCAATGTGACCTTCATGTGTTCAGTAGCTTATAACTTTTTCTATACTAGTCCAATTTGTATGATTTTTCTTTCTAATTAAATATAACATGTAGGGCTATAATCTAAATTTTGGAATAATTAGAACATTGTGGAATATTTGATGCAATTTATATGCATGCTATGTTTTCTGCCCTATTTCTACCCTTAGGCAGTTTTAGGATACCAAATTTGCATCTTCACATCTTACAACGTGTAAATCATATTTTTATGAAACTTTGTATGAACATATGTAGGTTAATATGGAACATTTTTTATGTTAACAACTTTCATCCATTCTACCTCTAAGGTCCTCATATGGTGGGGCACTTGTGACTGGTCAAAAACAAGGTTGGCATCCAGACCAGTTTGAATTATGAAGGCCATATCTCACAAAATAAATAACATATTGAAGTGATATTTTGCCCAATCTTAGCTAATACATATACCTATAACTTTTATATTTTGACTGTTTATAGATTATGTCCATAAGGTGTGCAACATGGGGAAAATAGCTGATTGGAGCTGCATAGGACACTAAGCAGGTAGCTCAAATGTGGAACATATATGACTCTCTTCCCCATAACTCAACATATGCCCATAATATGGTCCTAAAGTTTAGTATACAATAGATAACACAGATATCTACAACTTTTATGTTTTAAGTTTTCTCAATTACCAAGTCTATCATATAAAAAAAATAATTAAAACAAGTGATTCAGCTAGGTTCCACAACCGAACCAGTATCAATCATATGCGAATATCTTTCCACAGACATCAAATAATGCAAAAATATTTATATATCCATAAACTTAAGACATGAAACTACAAGTTTTATGTTTGGAGTCTCTTCCAGATCAGTCTTTAACATAAAGAAAATGGGAACCTAAATTGCTTCTACAAAAACAGAAATCAAGCAGCTTACTGATGGAAAACAAGTAGTTTGCACCTTCTAAATCATATTTTATTAATCATAAATTAAAACAAGCAATTCATGATCATAAAATAACCTTCAGATGGTCTTGTTCTTGGTCTTTTTTCTGAAAAAATATGAGAGAAAGAATGAAGGGAAGAGAAGCAAGTTTGCTGATTGAAAACCTAAAGAAGGCAGCTTTAATCGCCTCAAATCTATCCCAATTTTTTTAACTTTTCTGATTATTGTTAATTTATTTATTTATTCATTCATTATTATTATTTTCTCTATATTTTTAAATATACCTAGTTAATGCCAAAAAAAATAAAATATCATCTAGTCAAATTGTCCAATCTAATTAATTTAACTATGCCAAATTCCATTTATTTCAATTTAATCATTTTATTCCAATTATTTATAATACTTTATAATCCTTATTTAAATTATAACTACTCACGTCAACTTAGTACCATCGAAATAAACCAACACATGACAAGTCTATCTTGTGAGCACGTTCTAGCTAAAATCCCTATGTATGCATGTGTTTCATGTGAATGCCATATATAAAATGAATATATCCAAATGGAATGCATGTAATAATGCATGTGGGAAATTCGAGAGTGTTACATCATACCCCTAAGAACCCTAAGAGAGTGATTTTTCATGGATTTTTGAGAGATCAAACACCAAAACCAAGAGAGAAACCACGATTAAAGTAAGATTTAAAGGATTTGTTAACATAGAAGAAGAGTTGGGGGAGAGAGAAAGTGCAAGCAAGGGAGAGCTTTGTTTCTTTACATGATCAAAAGTGTTTTATGTCATCAAGAGGTAAGAAAACATAAGAACTTCATCACTTTGTTATGATTTTGAAGTTATTTAGTGAGTATGCTTTGGTTGGGTAAAGAGCCATGGAAGTGGGTTTTGTTTTAAAGAAGGATGATGGATTTTCTTGAGAAAAGTATTCTTTGAAGTTTAATTAAGCAAGAAATCATGATATTAAGCTAGAAACAACCATGATAGCTTCAATTTGGGAATTATGGGACTTGATATATGATTTTGTTTAATTGCCATAGATAAATAATTTGATATATGGTCATGGTTGTGTTAGGAAAATAAGTGGAAGAAAGAGGAGACATAAAGGGGAGTAGAATAGCTCTTTAGTTTGGATTTGGGTCAAGCTCATTATGGCGGTTTGTACATATTTGCATTGTTATTTACCCCTTAAACATGATGTATGCTTGTAAATGATGAGTTGTGTGCTTGAATAGTGATTGAGCATGCTTGTTTGATAAGTAGTGTAATAATGTGATTTAATAAAGCATGAAATGACATGTTAAAGGTTAGAGAAGTTAAATTGGGTAAATAAATAGGTATAAAATGTTAATGAGCACAAAGTGGCAAATGTGTTTGAAAGTGTGATTTGTATGTAAAGCTTGAGTTGTTGAGCTTGGTTGTGAACCTAATATGTGATGGTTTGAGTTATGTTAACTTGTGTATGATAATGTTAAATGCCTATGGATGATTGTTATATATATTTAGGAAGTGTTTAGAAGTGCAAATTTGGCAAAATTTGGCCACATAAACAAGTTAGGCCTTAAAATGATGTTTTGGTGGGTCCGAAACATGTTGAACATGCCTAAATATCAGGGCATGATGTTATATAATATGAAAACATGTTTATGATCCTAATTATGATATGTGAACATGCATATATTATATGTAACATGATGGAAACATAAAAGAATGAGATTAAAATAAGAAGATACTTTGATATAAATGTCCATTTCTCTACTTGAGGAATACTTTAGGGTAGATGGTGTACCATAAAGGGGATAAGCGAGACATATCAACGAGATATATGAGTGAGGATCAGGGTGGCTAGCTCAGATAAGTGCACATGTTCCTGGTCTTCATATTTATTACACTCTGTCAAGTTAATGATAGCTCAGAGAGTCCACTTGACTTGGGAAGCTCATAGAGCACATATATATAGAGAGAACATATATACAGCGAGTGATAGGGTGACTAGCTCCGACGAGTGCTCATACTTCATACCCTGTATCTGGCTAGTCCAAGAATAAGGCTTGGGCCATTTATTAAAGTTGTTTATTTAACAAGACAGACAAGGTTGAAAAATAAAGAGATGTTAATTACAAGAATAAATGGTAAAAATACAAGAAAATGATTTTATGCAATATGAGAATAGTTAATGCATGAGTCTTACATGATATATGTAAGAGAATAAGAAATGTAATATGAGATGAACATGAGCACTGCATCTATTTGATACATTATTTCTCTATTTTGCTTAAACAATGGTTTATATGCTCATATGATATGATATATTTGTATGCCATGATCTTGTGTGATTACATGGGAAAATTTTAATGCCTATATGTACCACTAAGCTAGAGATAGCTTAGTATGGATTTTCTCATGCAAGACCATGAGCTTGTAGATATAAGAGTCTTGAAGTTGATAAAGAGAAGGAATAATGCCCATATCAAGAGAAGATATTTGTGACCCGATTTATGGGTATATTGCTATCACATTTTGTATTGTATATACAAGCATGCATTTGGGAATAGTGTACATGGCTTGTAAAATGATAGAGTTTATGAGGTACATTTGATATGTCATGTATATATATATAGTCATATACGAGGCTTAGAACCTAAAATCATATATTGTTGTATATGAAAGGAATGAAAAAAAATGTGCTATGGCTATATGTAAAGAGATGTGTTTAACTTTAGTATATAATACGATGTTTATATTTAACAGATATATGACAAGTATAGTTAGTGGCATTCTGCCTATATAATAGGATTGTTCCTATATGGGCCTTGTCTTGTTATTAAGTGGGATGTCACAATATCAATTACCAAATGTATGAAAAAGAGAGAATTATAAGCAAATCAAACATATTTCATTAAAAAATAAAAATGTGTTACAAAGATAGCAATATTTGATCACATAAACTTAAGTGCCACATACTAAGACATAAAAGAAAAGAAACAAAGAAAACAAAGACATAAAAGGATCCTAGGCTAAAAAGATAAGATCCTAGGCATCTTCTCCTTCATCATCTCCCTTTTCATCATCTTCCTTTTCCTTTTCCTCATGCTCCCCCTCAAATGGTGCGTCCACATCAAAGTTAGTAGGGCAAACTTGTATTCCTATTTGGCCTTCATTCATTTGATATCAAGGTGAAGAAGTTTAATCATCTCATAGGTCCTCACTTGCAAGGTATAAACATCTTGCAAAGAAAGAGGTTGAGGTTGCATTTGAGGTCTTAGTTCTTCTTGCTCCTTGAACTCTTAACCCTTATGCAATTTATAGTTATGCCTTTTTCTTGGAAATGACTTGGGAGGTTTATTGGGCACCTTGCTCTCACATGGCATAATCAAATGTGTTCACACCTTTGGCCACCCTTCTTATGGCTTTGCAATTTAAAAGGTAAGAAATGTTAAGTTAATTTTCAAACTTGGAGCGCATCATGGTAAGAAGGCAGGTGTTTTCTTAGATAAGGAAGCCTATGGATTTGGCAATGAGGATGACTTGAGAAGTGTCTTACCTCTTAAGGTATTGGGGTGCTATCTGTAGGCTTGGAGTAAAACATGATATGGAAGTTAATTTGACTTTGTAGCAAGCTGGTGTAATGATACCTTTAGCCCCATCCAATTTCGACCTTATTAACAAATCATGAATATATTTGGTTTGAGATAAAAATAATGATCCAAAGCACCATTTGGCTTCAATACTAAGGAGATTGCTTAGAGTGCCAAGATCTTTAACATCAAATTGTTGCTAAAGAGACTTAGCCACATGATCAAGAAAGCTATTATTGTTCCTTGTCAACAAAATGTCATATACGTAAATAAGACAAAAAGCTTAAATGGTGCCATGTATGTAGTAGTATAAACCACTATCTATTTTAAATCTAATAAATTCAAGAGAGTTCAAGGCTATGGTGAGGCATTTGAATCATTGATAAGGATTTTAGGTTATAGATTAATTTGTTTAACTTGCATACATAATTTGGATATAACGGATCAACAAACCCCTATGGTTGAGACATATAAATGTCCTCTTTGAGTTGACCATGGACAAAGGCATTCGAAGCATGCAACTATTTGATATGTTAGCCTATAGAGACTGCAAGGGAAAGAATCAATCTAACTGTGATAGGATTGAAAGTCTCTGTATAGTTAAGACCCAGTCTTTGGTGAAATCCTTTTGCTACAAGATGGGCTGTATACCTTTTGATTGAGTCATTAGGCTTTCTTTTGATGTGATACACCTATTTGCACCGTACAGTATTGTGTAACATGAACAGGGAATAAGTGTCAAGTTTTTTTTATTAAGTAGAGTAGTAATCTCCTCTATCATAGCTTGTTTTTGTTGACCTTAGGGCAATTGCTCTTAATTTTGATCTTGACAATCAAATTAAATGTCACTAATATCTTCATTTAGTGTTGTTTTGATATTTTTCAAAGATTCAAGTCATTTGGTTTTGATTTGCTTAGTGAACAAGTCAAACAATTCATAAGGATGTGTTCATCTTGATTGGGACCAACATTTCCCACCCATGATAAGGTTCTAGATGGGGAAATATATGTCCAGACCAAGAAAGGATGCCCTTTGGTCTTCTTAAGTTCCATTAGCAAAAGTAAACTAGGACAGGCCTTATCCTGCCTGGAAAATCTCTAGTCCTGACCGGGATAATTGGAGGCACGACTTGGAAATTTAAAAAGTCATGATCGTTGGAAGACATCTTTACCAAATTGTGCCACATCATCTTGGAAGTTAAAACGGCCAGGGTTGATAGACTGAAGTCCCAACCAGGAAAGGCTCAAAGTCAATAATGCAAAGTTCCTAGTCAAGGCATCATCAAGCAAGTCCCGACCAAGAAATTCATATAGGAACTAGTCATTGGAGCTACTAGCCAACTAGACGATGCCATGTGTCAAACCAGGCCATTTTCTGACCAGGAAACCCACATTCATGATTGAGAAACTGTCTCTACAGGCTGCATTAAATTCACTCGTACAAAAACTTTAGAAAGAGTTTTGACACCCATTTGTAATAGTTAATTGATGGATAATAAGTATAAATACCCTACCAAATGATCATTTAATTTATCCACCTACTTTCATTGTGCCAAAACTCTTGCAATTTGTTTTCTCAACTTTTATTCATTAATTCTTTGTAAGGGTTCAAGTGTTAGTCTTAAACACTTAGGTATATCTTTAATTGGGTAGTGTGTGAGCCAAATTACAAGGAATTAGATGTTGTGTGACCATTAAAATACAAGGGAATTAGGTTAAGAGTTAGCCTTGGGAAAACACCTACTTGTGAGTGAGCTAGCAAAACTCTCATTGTAACCTAAATTGATTAGATTAGTGAATACCCTATTATGATTAGGGAAAGGAGTAGGGTTAGTTAACACCAGAACCTCTATAAAATTTTGTGTCTCTATCTTCTCTAAACCTTTCTCTTGTGTGTGTGGAAAAAATTTTATTTCACCACTAATTCATCCTCCCTTGGTGATTGTTTAGGCAATAATTGGTATCAAAGCACGATCTAGAATTCACGCTTCACCAGCTCTAGTAAAGATCAACAGTGGCTCAATAAGGATTCTAAAGCCTCAAGCCCTACTTTGATGGGTCAAACTATGACTATTGGAAGTTTAGTAAGGAAGCTTACTTTGATAGTGAAGGCATTGATGTTTGGGAGAGTGTTCACAAGGAGTGGACACCACCAACAAAGAGGAATACTGAGGGACAAGAAGAAATTCTTCTAAGGGATAAGTGGATCGAACCACATAAGAGGGAAAATGACAAAAACAAGAAGGCCATAACCATCCTAGCAAGCTCTCTTTCCCTTGAAGAGTGTGGGATAGTTCAACATTGTCCAACTGTATATAGCATATGGAGGACCTTGGAGAACTACCATAAAGGCACAAAGCAAGTTCGTTTAAGGAAGATTCAATTTCTCATAAACGAATATGAGCTCTTCAAGATGAAGGCTAATGAGACCATTACTGACATGGCAAACTGCCTACTCTTCATCATTAACAACATGAAGAAATTTAGAAGACACACAAGCTTTCAAGATATTAATAACAAGATCTTGAGAGTCTTCCTATGAAGGACTATGGCTTCAGAATGGCGGGTATAAAAGAAGCCAATGGGGTTTTGAGCACCGTTCCTACCAATGTGCTTATTAGTAAGCTTCTAACACATGACATAGCTTTTGCTAGGGAAAAAGATCTTGAAGGTGAAAATAAGAAGAAGAAGCCTCTTGCACTAAAGGCAAGCACTACCTACTCTAAGGTTCAAGACTTGGACCTCATTAATGATGATAAGGTAAGTGAAGAAGATGATGAGGAGATAGTTATGCTCTTAAGAAAGATGAAGAAGGTGATAGTCAACAAGTATGGAACTATCAGAAATTACAAGCAAAGAACTTTAAGATTCAAAGGCTCCTTAACAAGGAGGACATGAAGTGTTATGAATATGGAAGGAAATGCCACATCAAATCCAACTTTCCCAAGCTCAAGGAGTACAAAGGAAAGTCTCATAAGGATGGAGGGGACAAAGGCCATAAAGCTACAAGGGATGATCCCTCATCAAGTGATGATAAAGGAAGTCAAGAAGATGTAGCCAACTTGTGCTTCATGGCTTTGGAGGATAACTCAAATGAGGTAACTTCTACTTCTTCCTCTTATGCTTTAAATGCTTATAATGATGATGACCTCATTCAGATCATAGGTCTAGAATTAGAGAGATATAAAAAGAAAGTTGATTTTCATAAGAAGAATAGATCTAAGGTTAAGGATGATATATCTAACCTTCAAAAGGTTGTAGAAGAGCTAAAAACTTCCAATGCTTCTCTTAAGAAGTCATTAGATAAGTTTTCATCTAGACCCTCAACCAACTATTTACTTAGGGAAAATAATACTTTGAAAAATCAGATTGAGGAGCTAAGACTCCCTATTTCTAAATTTCACAAAGGGAAGGAAAATTTGGACACCCTTATTATATCCTAAAAATCTCCCTTAGTGAGACATGGCTTAGACTTCATTGGTGTATCATCTTCATTTACACTATAAACCTCTTCTCTTGATGTAATTGCTCCCAAGGCAAAGAATAAATCACACACAAAAGCACTTATTCAAAGAAAGAGTAGCAAAGGCTCATATGGCTCAAGAGGGAAACCTTAAAAGGCCAACCATGCCTTCTTGTATAAGAGGCATGCACCTAGGAAAGCACCCACTATACATGATTGTGTTTGTTGTTGCAACTCTTCTTATACCTCAAATAAGAAGTTTGTAAGGCCAAAATCCCAAGCGAGATGGCAAGAGTCTTTTAATAGTAAACAATGTCATTATTGCATAGAGTTTGGGCATATAAACATTCATTGTTTATAAGGAAACCACATTGGGATTCTTTCAAGAGTAACCCCCAAGGACCCAAGTTTGTTTTGGAACCTAAGAACTAAACTAAAAATTTTGTTTTATAGGCATGCCTTAAGTCCACAAGCAAGGAAAATGTATGGTTTTTGGATAGTGGATGCTCAAGGCATATGACTGGAAATAAAAGCCTCTTTACAAGCATCAAAAGTATCGATAGAGGTAAGGTCACCTTTGGAAATAATGCTGAGGGTAAAGTGATTAGCATTGGCTCCATAGGACTTAATGATATTTTAATTATAGAAGATGTGATGTTTGTTGATGGTTTGAAACATAATCTTTTGAGTGGAAGACAATTACATGATAAGGGAAACCAAGTCACCTTTAGCACTAATAGGTGTCTAGTGACCTCTTTGAATGGTCAAAAGACATTCAAAGGAGAAAGAGATGACAATACTTACATAATTGACTTACATAAGTTCACTAATATTTCCTCTAGTTGTCTTACGTCTATTAGTGAAAAATCTTGGCTATGGCATATAAGGCTTGGACATGCAAGCATGGATTTAATTCAAAGCCTTAGCAAGGATGAGCTAGTAGATAGGCTTCTAAAGGTCAAGTTTTTGAAAGATAAGATTTGTGAGCCATATCAAAGGGGAAAGCAATACAAATTATCATTCAAGCTCAAAAACATTGTAAGTACTTATAGATCTCTATAACCTTTGCATCTCTACACCTTTTGTAGGGTCACCTAATATTAAGGATAACGTTATAGAGATCTCAAGTAAGAAACCACCTAAAGAATTAAAACATTGGTGACCCTACAAAAGGTGTAAGTACTTGTTTCAAGCTTCTTAATTCTAATCTTACTTTTGTATCTCAAATTAAACCAAAGTCAATTGATGAGGCTTTGGGTGATGAAAGTTGGGTGATTACTATACAAGAGGAACTCAACCAATTTGAGAGAAACAAGGTTCGGACCTTGGTTCTAAGACCTAAGGACTACCCATTTATTGGTATTAAGTGGGTCTATGGAAACAAGTTTGATGAGGATGGTAACATCACTAGAAACAAGGCTAGATTGGTTGCTAGAGAGTATAACCAAAAGAAAGGCATTGATTATGATGAAACTTTTGCACCCGCAGCAAGATTAGAAGCAATTCGTATTTTATTAGCATATGCATGCCACACAATCTTTTTCAAATGGATGTTAAAAGTGATTTTTAAAATGGTTTTATATCGAAGGAAGTTTATGTTGAATAACCTCCTAATTTTGAAGATCATACTTTTCCAAACCATGTCTATAAGAACTCTAAGGCCTTGTATGGACTGAAACAAGCTCTTAGAGCTTGGTATGAAAGGCTTAGTGCTTTTCTTCTAGATAATGGGTTTTCTAAAGGACATCTAGACACAACTTTTTTCATTAAAATGCATAAGCATGACACTATCATTATTCAAATTTATGTTGATGAAATTATCTTTGGGTCCACTAATGAAAATCTTTGCCAAAAATTTGCTAAGTGTATGACTAAGGAGTTTGAAATGAGCATGATAGGAGAGCTCAAATTCTTCCTTGAACTTTAAATTAAGCAAAACAAAGATGAAATCTTGATCAATCAATCCAATTACACTAAGGAGTTGGTCCAAAAAATTTACAATGCCAAGACCCCAATGAGCACATCAGTAAAATTGGACAAAGATGAAAAGGGTAAAGCTTATAATGAAAAACTTTATAGAGTTATGATCAGTTCACTTCTTTATTTAATTGCCTTTAGACTTGATATTATGTATAATGTATACTTATATGCTAGATTTCAATAATGTCTTAAGGAATCACATTTGCATGCGGTAAAAAGCAATTTAAAAATATCTTCATGGCACTATGCATTTAGGTTTATGGTATCCTAGAAATACATCATTTCATATCATTGGTTTTTCTTATGCCGATTATATTGGTAGCCTTTTGGATTGAAAAAGCACCTCTGGAACTTGTCGCTTTATTAGTAAATATTTAGTTTCTTGGTTCAGCAAGAAACAAGTTTCGGTTACCTCGTCCACCGCCAAACCAAATTATATGGTGGCGGGTTATTATTGCATTCAAGTTCCTTGGATGAGACAACAACTCAAGGAATATGGTCAAGTAATTGATCACATTCCCATCAAATGTGATAACACTAATGTAATAAATTTTTCTAAAAATCCCATTCAACATTCTAGGAGCAAGCATATAGACAGTAAACATCATTTTTTAAGAGATCATGTCTAAAATGGTGATGTTGTGTTAGAATTTATTGATACCGATAACCAATTGGCAGATATCTTCACCAAGCCTCTTAACGATGAAAGATTTTGTTTTATAAAAAGAGAGCTTGGTATGCTTGATAGGAGCACATTGATCTAAAATTTTTAAATCATCTATTTGCATTCATTCATATGAACATAGTGATGTGAATTGTTTGTTAGATGTTTAATTGTTATGATTTTTACTTGATTGACTTGAATGCTATGTTTCTTATTTAATCTATTTGTATATATGCATATCTTTCAAGATTTTATTCTTGGAGTTCAATTAAATGATCTACAAGGTTTAAATGGACAAAAAAATTCATGTTGATCACCTATGAGATGCCACACTAGGATACTTTAGTCTATTTTCTTTATTTGCCTTTTAATTTTTCTTTCACGTGTAATTCCCGCTCAAGAAGATTAGTTCTTGCTCAGGACCTCTTTCCTGCTTCCAAAATACCTCTCCTGCTCACGACTTTTGTATTTGTTCTCGACCATTGCAATGGTTCTCTTTCTCGCCCGGGATACTGATTTTCCCAATCAAGAAATTTGAATCTCTTCCCAATCGTTGCCACATTAATTTCATTGGGCTTGGGAGCTAATAGATCCAGCTTAGGACTCTGTTCAAAGCTTTAAATTTTTTGACTGTTGGATAGTTCTTGGTCAGGAACCCCTCTATCCCACTTGGGACTTACACGATGGCAGCTTTTTTGAAAGCTCCCCCAACCATTTCAAATTTACCATAACTCCCTTTATATCCCCTTAAATGATAACTTTGACCCTTCTAACACTATAAATACCCTCATTCTTTTCCATTTTTATTCACTTTGCACCCAAACTCTCTCTCTAACCCAAATCTCTCAAATTTCTCTCAATTCTCTTCATCTTTATTATTTCTCTCTTCTTTCTAATAGCACTCAAAATAGGCATATCTAAGATTCACGCTTCCAAAGGGAAAGGAGTGGCTACTTCCGCTTCCACCTTCAATTCCTTTAAGGACATCTTCAATACCTTTTCTAAGGAAGAAAAGCTTTGTCATGCTTGCATCAACAACCAAAAATTGAACCTTGGATATGGATGACTTAGAAAAGCTTGGAGAAAAAGATGAGATCATGGCAACTCTTGAAGAAATAGGTTAGACCACTTTTGTCATGCCACTTGAAGATGGGCATGATGAACTTACAATATAATTCCTCTCAACATTTCAAGTCAAGGAAGCTAAGCATCCTCTCAGTAACTATGGGGTGTGCTTTCATATGTTTGGCCAATAATAAGAGATGACAAAGCACTAATTTACAGATGCTTGTAGATTCAAGAAGACTAGTCTTCTCAATGCTCAAGGAATGCATCTCTCTCACCTTGATGTTTAGAGAGGTATTTCTCTAGAAAGCCATCTTGACAAAAAAATCCATTGCCAAACACATCAAAACTCTTTCTCACTTCATCCTCCATCGCATTATTAGTTTCACTATCAATGCAAGAAGTGAGAGTAATGAAAAAGTTACTCATGATGATATTTTCTATCTTTATGCGATGATTTACCATAAGCCTATCGAGACTGGCCCTTTCCTTCTTAAAAAATTCACTTCCATGCCCACCACCACCATTGGCATCATCTCTCTCCATGCCCAAATCACCTATCTTGCCAAATATCTTGGCCTTATGATGGAGGAGAACATATGTGCCATTTCTCTTTTTCCCGCTCTCAATTTGATAATTTTTTAGAAATCCAGTATCTCCTTAATTACAAGGCCCTCTAAGGGTGTAGACCGATACTTCTATGACTTTGGAGAGCATAGAGCCCAAAAAGGCAATTCAAGAAGCCACACGGAAGCGTGTAAGGTTATCCATTGGAAGAGAAGCCTCAAGTATACAAGGTATGCCAAGTTAAGGAAGGCCTCAACTGAAACCGTCACTTTACAAACTTTGTATAACTTGCAAATGAGGTCCTTTAGTGTCATGAAGGATATGATACAACACCTTCATATGGATATCTAAGACATACAAGGCCAATTGAACATCAATGTGTGCCCTCTTAACTTTGGAGAGGAGAATCTTTTTGAGGGGGAGTAGGCAATGAAGAGGAGGAAGAGAATGATGAAAAGGAGGTGGATGATGTTGAAGAAGGGGATGCCTAGATTCTTTGCTCTAGCCTTATGTCTTCCTTGTTTCCTTTTGTCTTAGGCTAGGCATCTTAGAGTGTACTGTTTAGAGTGTCCTTTTGTTTCCCTTTATTTTTTTCTCTCTTTGGTTTTCTTGTGTTTGATATGCTTCTATTCTTTTTGATCTTGACCAAAGGGGGAGAAGAACAATGAAAAACTTAAGCAAAAATCAACTTAATTTTGGATTGGTAACTAAGTTAAAGTGTTGACTTTTGAGAATCTTGTTTGACTTAGTTATTCAATATGTAAACTTGCTTCAAATGATATGAAACATTGAATGCATATTTTTTAGTGCTATTTGCACTATCAATTTGTCATTTTTGCTTAGTTTGATTGTCAAAATAAAAAAAAAAGGGAGATTATTGACCTTGGGGTGATTGTTCTTTATTTTGATCTTGACAATCAAATTAAATGTCACTAATATCTTAATTGAGTGTTGTTTTGATAATTTTCAAAGTTTCAAGTCATTTGGTTTTGATTTGCCCAATGAACAAATCAAACAATTCATGAGGACATGTAAGTCCCAATTGGGACCAACATTTCCTACCGTGATAAGGTTCCAAATCGAGAAATATGTCCCTTTGTCTTCCTGAGTTCTAGTAGCAAAAGCAGACTGGGACATGCCTTATCCCGCATGGGAAATCTCTAATCCAGATTGGGACAGGTGCAGGCATGACTAGAAAATTTAAAAACTCATGATCATTGAAAGATACCTCTACCAAATTGTGCCACATCATTTGGGAAGTCAAAACGGTTAGGCTTGACTGACCAAAGTCCCGACCAAGAAAGGGTGTCCTGACTGGGAAAGGTTTGAAGTCAACAATCCAAACCTAGTCAAGGCATCATCGAGCAAGTCCCGACCGGGAAATTCATATAGGAACTAACCGTTGGAACTATCAGCGAACCAAATGATGCCACATGTCAAACTAGGCCATTTCCTGACCAACAGGGAAACTGTCTCTATAGGTTACATTAAATGAACTTGTAAGAGAACGTTAGAAAAAGTTGACACCCATTTATAACAGCTAATTAGTGGTTAATCAATATAAATACCCTACCAAAAGGCTGTTTAATTTATCCAACTACTTTTATTGTGACAAAATTCTTACAATTTGTTTTCTCAACTTTTATTCATTAATTCTTTGTAAAGGTTTAAGTGTTAACCTTAAATATTTAGGTGTATCTTGTAACTAGGTAGTGTGTGAGCCAAATTATAAGGAATTTATTATTGAAAGCCATTAAAACACAATGGAAATTTGGATTGAGTGTTAGCCTTGGGAAAATACCTAGTTGTGAGTGAGTTAGCAAAACTCTTATTGTAATCTAAAGTGATTAGATTAGTGAATATCCAATTGCGATTGGGGAGAGGAATAGGGCTAGTTAACACCCGAACCTCTATAAAAGTTCATGTCTCTATCTTTTCTAAACCTTTCTCTTATGTGTGTGTGCAAAAAAATTTATTTTACCACCAATTCATTCCCTACTTCTTGGTGATTGTTTAGGCAACAGTTTCCACTTTGGAGACTTGATTGCCCTAATAAAACAAGTTGGTTTATTGTCATTTCTAAAATGTACTTAAATGCATATGGTTTAAGACTTTCAATTTGAGAACGAGTAACCATATGATGATGGCGTTAACATAGTAGAGTTAAAGGTTTCTTGAGTTAGGGTATTATGTGGTGAGATCTCTGCATGATGAAGGATGGTGTGGTAATGGTTAATGGTGGCAGCAAAATGGTATCTCGTGGTGTATCTCGAACACTAGATTGTTGTATTTCACTTAATGCAAATGGAAAGACCTAATCATAGAAAACAACATGTCTTGAGATAATAACCTTAAGAAAGTCCAAATTTAAACAATAATAACCTTTATGGAGTTTACTATAACCCAAAAATACATTTTTGCAAGAGCGAGGTTCTAGTTTATGTGCACTATAGGGACTTAACCATGGATACAGAGGTAGCCAAAGGTATGAAGATAATTATAGTTAGGCCAGGTGCCAAATAATTTGAAAAATAGGGAAAGATTAGCAAGATTAGGTGTGGGTAATCTATTAATAGTGTACATGGTAGCAACAAAGGCTTAGGTCTAATATGTGGTTAGTGCATGGGAGTGGTGAAGTGCTAACCCAGTTTCGATTATATGTCTATGTTTTCACTCAACATACCTATTTTGTTCTAACATTTTTGGGCAAGAGCTGCACTGTTAGATACCATTTTTAGGTAAATTATTTGCTATGGCCTAATACTCGCCCCCCTCCTCTAATCTGGTTGAAAGGTTTTAATGGTTATATTAAAATATTTTTCAACATGAATGAATTTGATAAACACATTTAGAACCTCATATTTTTTCTTGATGAAATGGATCCAAGTGTATTTGCTACAATGATAATAAAAATGACATAATAACATTAACCTTTAACATAATTAATAAGGGAGGGTCCCCACATTTGAACAAATTAACTCTAAAGGTCTTTGAGCTTGAAAAGTAGATAATGGAAAAGAAAGTCTGACTTTTGCTAACATTATAGGCATGACACACATCATTTTCATTATTGGAAGAAATATGAATTTTATTCTAACTCAAAAATTGATGAACGGTCCGAAGAATAGAATAAGCATGTTTGGAATGCCACTAAGAGAGTATGCAACGCATGGCATGAGGAGAGGAAAACAGTTGAGGTGCAAACAACATAGAATAGGCACCATTGTCACTCAGTTATGTGTGGAGGATGTCCCTAATGTGGATATCCTTAACAATAAAATGATTAGGAAAGAATTCAATAGAAATATTCTTAGTTCGAGCAAAGGAATAAATAGATAATAAATTGCAAAAGGTATTAAGAACATGCAAGATATCATAAAATGAAATGAACCAATGAGTGAATGTAATAAAGAGGAACCATTACTAGAAATGGGAAGTGTTTTACCATAGCTAGTTGTGACAGCATCTAGACCATGATACACAGAATGAAGGGACAAAATTTCTAAATCAGGTGTCAAATGGATGTGTAGCACCAGTGTCGAGAACCTAGGGCTATGGATGAGGTGTTGAAGCATAACTCAAAGTACGCTTGACATGTGAGGGAAACAACTATTTAAAATTGGTATATTTCTAACGTGGTGCGGAGCAATTCTTGGCTAGATGGCCATATCCATAAAAGTTGTGGCATTAGACATTGAAAATTTCAATTGCATAATGATGAGAATAATTATTTGTATTTGATAGAGGTGGATAAGATGTGAAGCGTCCTATGCCACCTTGGTTATTTCTGCCACCATAACCTCACTTGTAATGCCATTAGAGAAACAGTCCTTTGGATTTTCAACTACCAAATTAGCATCTTCTAAGAGTAATGATCCATAAGAATCATGAAAAGAGACTACATCAAGTCTATTTTCTAAGGAATAAACAAATGGTCGGTATTCAATATCCAAACCATTAACAATTACCTAAACCAAATCATCTTATGGAATAACATTATTAAGTGATGCTAACTGATTGAACATCCTTTTGGCACGTTGAGTATAATGTCCAATGTTTTCATTACGTCCTTTGGTGAGGCAACAAAATTTAGATTTGATGAGTCGTATCTGTGCTTCGAACCAAAAGCGCATGTACTTGCTAATTTTTCCCAAGTTGCATGAGCTGCTCTTGCTCTTATAACGTATAGAGCAAATTCTTTTATAATGGACCTAATTATCCAACTGAGTACCAACTAATTCTATCAAAACTAGGTTTGAGGGAAGTACTTGTGCTTGCCATAATAGCTAAATACTGGAATTTAGTTTGATAGGTAGTTGATGTGCTACATTAGATAAAGAAGTGAAGGATGGGGTAAAAAAATGAGACTATTTGAGAAGAGGACCTAGCATTACTAGCCATTGATGTAGTAGAACTATTGGTTGTTAAACCTTCAGAAGCTCTGATACCTTGATAATGTGAATGAAAATGCAATGTATTCACTAACTATATTGATCAATATGTACAAGTATTTATAAGAATACATAAGCTAGATAATAGCTATACAACAGTGAGATAAATGGCTATAACACACCAAGAGTTTTCTACACTAACAACATAATAAACTTGTGGATAATCCTTATCAAGAGTATCTCCAATTATAGAGAGCAAAATTTTTTTATAAGTCCAATAGATTCTTTGCACTGGTAGTCAATGATTGCTAAATGACTAAACTTTTTTTATTGCATAAAAATCACTGAACTTTTCTTTTGTTGTACAAAAATCACTTCCGATCATTTGGCAACTAGAAAGCTGAGGTGAAAGGTGATGTGGCTAATGGAAAATGCCACATCACATGACACATCAACACTATTGCCAAGTCAACTGCCTCATTGGCACAATGTCAGCAAGAATGCCACGTCAGTTGCCACATGGCAATCCTAGTCAGAGAACGATTACATGTCAATATTAATTTCACTGGTGGTCACTAAACTTTGCTTCTTTTGCTATAAAATCACTAAACTTTTTTTGTCCAAAAATTATTTTTGTTTCATTTAAAAAACTTGTAACTAAATTTGATAAATAGATAAACGAAAATATGATTTTACCAAAAAAAATAGGGTTAGAAGGGAAAACAATTTGGACCTAGACCGTATAATCATTTTACCAGTATTAATTAGCAACTGCAGAAGAATAATCTATCTCAGATTCAGTACTACCTGGAAAAATTCAATTGTTAGAGGCATCATGAATCATGATTTTTGAAAGAATGACAACATATTCAAAAATTTTGCTAAAATTATAGTTGTTTATTCATCAAATTTAGTTGTAAAATGTTTAAATGAAAGGATAAAATTTATTTTTTTGACAAAAAATTTTAGTGATTTTTCAGCAAGTGAAAAAAAGTTCATTGACTACAGGTGAACTTAATTTTGACGAGTCATCATTCTCCATCTGGAACTGCCTTGTAGCATCCGATGTGTCATCTACATGGCTTCCAAAGTGTTATCTATGCTTACATGGAGAAATTTGCTTAGGTGTACAATGATGTGGTAGATTCTGGTATTCATGTCACCTTCCAACTCAGCTTTCCTGTTTCCTACTAACTGTAAGTGATTTTTATGCAACAAAAGTAAAGATTAGTGATTTTAATGCAACAAAAAAAGTTAAATTCATTTAACGATAAGTAATACAAAATTGAGTGACTGTCAGGGCAATTAAGCCACTAGTAAGGAAGCTCGGATATCAGAACCAATGTGAATCATGAATTATGAGAAAGAAGACAAAAAATTCTAATTTTTGGCAAAAATCAATGCTACATCAATTGCCAAGCCAGATTTCCGATTACCCATTCATCAAATTTAATTGGAATTTAAAAAACAAATATTTGATATTTTTCAAAACAAAAAAAACTCAGTAATTTTATTGAAAATGGAGTAAAGTTTAGTGATTATAAGTGAAACTAATCCAAATGTCCAGTTGGATTTGCCATGCGGCAGCTGACGTAGCACTTTTCTTTTTATTTGTTGATATATCATCTATATGGATGATGATGTGGCATTACATGTCAACATTCTAGTGCCACATCATCGCCTGTATCAACAATCCTCTAAGGAAGTTGTTGGAAGTGATTTTGATAGGAAAAAATGAAGTTTAGTAATTTTTATGGAAAAGAATTAAAAAAAATTATTTTTGCACAAATTATTAAAAGTATAATGACCACTAGTGAAATTAATCCTAAACTCTTTATATTTTTACTTTTTATTTTATAGGTTAAATTCCCTTATGGTTATTGAATTTTGCTATTATTATAGTAAAATCACAAAAAAAATTTCGTTATAAAAAAATCACTGAATTTTATTTTTATTTCACTAAAGTCTCTTACAACCAATTTTTAGATATGGGTAATCAAAAAGTTGATGTGACAGCTAAAATGTTACTGGAAATCTGACATGGCAGCCGACTTGTTATTGATATCGGCCAAAATTGATTTTAGTGAAATGAAAATAAAGTTCAATAATTTTTTTGAACGATAAAAAATTTTATAATTTTATTATAATAAGAGCAAAGTTCAATGACCATAAATGAATTTAACTCTTATTTTACTTTATCTCATATAAATTGATATTTATAAAAAGAAAGAAGTAAAGTAAAAAAAAAAGTGTTTTTAAAGAAACACATTAATAAAAAACATAGAATATATATAGATGAGAGAAGTTGCATTAATTACTATTAAAATAGAAAGTAAAGTTTGGCCTCTAGATGTAAAGAACTAAACTCACTTTTTAAATCTTAAAGATAAGAAGTATATAAATTAAACAACTTTTTAAAATAAATAACAAATCATGTATCTAAAATTCATAGAACGTCTATAGCTCTTTTTCATAAATCTATCACAAGCTAGCAGATTGTGTTGTTTCTTTTTATAACAAATCTCCACTTTGTGCAATTGAATTTCTCATTCAAGAACATTGTATGTATTCAGTATATTTATTCCACTCATCTAAGTATTATGCAACTAAACACTATCCTAGTGGTGGCCATTCTGGATTAGAACTGGTCGAATCGGACTGGTGGTCAACGGTTCAAGACTAGAATTGGACCAAAACCGTTGAGGGACCGGTTCTGGGTTGGTTCAGCCAAGAAAAGAAAATCTGAGCAGGCTGATGGGACCCACCTGCCTGCGCGCATCAGAATGGTTAGTGACCGTTCTGACGCACAGCCTAGGGACCTGACACGAGTTAGGTCCCTCCCCTCCCCCTTCCCGATGGTCATTTGACCTTTTTTCTTTAATTTTTTAAATTAATTTATAATATAAATATTTTAAAAAATAAATATAGTAAAAGACAAAAATGCTACTACAACTGAAAAATAACAAATATAATTTAAGGGTATTTTTATCTTTTCAACTATTCAAATTTTTCTCTATAAATACCTTACTTCATTTCAATTTCATTTTATTAAATTTTCTCTTAATTATATATACATACTTCCTCAATTTCTCTCAACTACACAAAAAAATTATTTTTTCTCTTTTAAATTCTCTCTAGTTTCTCTAATTACACTATAATTTTTTTTTAAACTCTATAATTTTCAAATTTTTCTCTTTTTATTCTAAAAAATGGCAAACAATAGTGGAAGAAGTAATTTCAATTCCAACAATCTTTTTGCGGATATGAAAAATTATGATAATTTTGTTAATGTGGAAGATGAGGAAGAGATGGCAAAGAATTGGCTTTCGGACATAACACTCAACAAAGCCAAATAATGACTGATAATATTCCAACAAATATGGGTCAAGAGTCAGATCAAAAACTCTACTCATTTGATATTTTTCAAATTTATTTCAAGAAAATACAACAAAATGATGATCAATTACAAATTGTATGCAACTATTGTGGCCAAACTTATAAATTAAAATAAGGTGGTAGGTATGACACTTTCAAAAGACATTTAGAAAATAAACATGCGACTCAACCTGGTATCCCAAAAAAAACAAACCCAAATCTCCAGTTTTGCAGGTTCATCTTCTAACTTTGCATTATTTCAATATAATAATGAAAGGTATAAACAATAAATGACAAAAATGATAAGTGTTGAAAATTTATCTTTTAGTTTTTGGTAAAAAAGTTGGCTTTAATAATTTTTATCAAACTGCTTTAAATCCCGCTGCTAAACGTATTCCAAAGAATATTATTAAATGTGCTTTATTAAAATTTTATAATGAAAATATAAAGAATTATGCAAAAATTTTTCTTCTTTAAATTGATGTGTTGCAATTTGTAGTGATATTTGAAGTGATCATTGGCGCATACATTCATATATGGGTATAATATGTAATGGGATTGGTGATTATTGGATTATCCAAAAAAGATTACTTGCATTTAGAGTATTTGATGATAGACATACAACATATAATATTTATAAAATGATAAAAAAATATTTTTTCAATCGGTTTTGATAATATGACAGCTAACACCGCTTTTATTAGAGAGCTTCAATTTCTATGTCAACCTTATATTACTGGAAATTTTTTTCATATTAGATGTGCATGTCATGTTTTAAATTTATGTATGCAAGATGATTTAAAAATATTGGGTGATACAATTAAACCAATAAAACATGCAATTATTTATTTGCATGGACATTCCCAAATTATGAAATCATGGATTCAATTTTATCGTGAAAATGACAAATGACCGAAAGAATTTCTACAAAATGTCCCAACTCGTTGGAATTCTACATTTGAATTAATCAATGAGTCATACGTATATAAAAATTTATTACTCTCATTTATTTCTACTAATCTGACACAAATTAATTTATATTCATAACATTGTAATGTTTGTAAAAATCTTTTAGAGATTTTAAAAGTTTTTAACGATGCAACATATGTTTTAAGTGGTGTTTATTATCCTACATATCATTTATTTTTTACTCAATGTATTAATATTGTTGATGTGTTTAAAGAGTATTTTGCATGATGTTATATTTGTCATGTGATATAAGTGGTTATCTTATTTTAAAATAATTCATTTGATTAATTTTGTATGTTGTGTTCTTGATCCTAGGTGTAGAATTATAATGTTATGTGAATACTTGCAAATTTATTATGAGTGTCTTGATATTGAAGATATTAGTATTGATTTAATTGTAAATGAAGTTATAAGAAATATTTGTAACCTATTTAATAAATTTAGTAATTTATATAATATTTCTACTTCTACTAGTTCTAGTCATGAAGAGGTTGAACTGGGAAGTGTGAGAAGGGGTAATCATTTGATGTTAAAAAGTCATAAAAACCCCAATCATCCACCGGTTCATTCGAACTTGACATTTATCTAACAACAGATTTTGAGTTTGGTGATAATAAAGCAAATAAAGAGTTTCATGTTCTTGAATGGTAAAGTCGCCACTAAAACATTTATCATGTCATTGCCCAAATTACAAAACAAATTTTTGTATGTCTAGTTTCAACAGTTGTTGTTGAACAAACATTTAGTTCATGAGGTAATATTTTGGACGAGACGCAATTAAGTTTAACTCCTGAATCAATTGAAGCTCAAGCATGTATCGCTGATTGGACTAAAGCAATCTTAAGATAACAAGAATTTGAAAAAGAGAGATACGACACATAATTAACTTCTACGATTGAAGAAACTATTAGCACATCTAGTACCGGCAGCTCAGATTAAATAAAGTAAAGGGGAATTCAACAAATTTAAAAGGTAAGAGAACTACGTAAACTCTGATTTCTTTAAATCCTAAGAGGATATGTAGGCAACTTAATTAATGGTAAAAAAAATTAAGTTCAAGCTAATTTATTATTTTTAATATTCTTTTCAATTTTTTTTCAAATTTACCTTATATTTCTTAAAATTACAAATAAATAGTCCACTTATAAATTTTAACATTATTACTTTCATATTTTTTTCACATTTAGCTTAAATAATTTTTAAAATTAAAACTAAATATTCCACTTAAATTTTTTTTAATTTATTACTTTTAAATATTTTTCAAATTATTCTAACTTAAATTTTATTCTCAATTTGTACAATTAACTCTAAATAATTACAATTTATATAAATAATACACTATTTTAACCTTAATTGTATTTTTTTAACTCATAAATTATTTTCAATTATTAAATTTAAATTTAATTTAAATTTAATTTTACATTAAAAAATAAAAAATTTGAACCGGCCAAACCGAGATAGAATTAGTCAGTTCGAAACCGGCCTGGAATCATCCCTTGACTGGTTCCGGTTCAAATTTTTTTAAATTGTAGAACCGGCGGTTCTGAACAGTTGGCACCTCTACACTATCCCACATAAATTGAAACTAGGAGTGTTAAATAGTTAAAAACATAAAAAAGAAATTGATTGAGAAGTTTGAGTTGTCCAATCAATTTTTTTTAGCACAGGGAGCTAAATATTTTTTTCGTTACAGGGGCATTAATTTATCAATTATAACATACAACAGCTCTAATATCTTAGATGTAGACAGGGTGATGCATTGGAGTCTTACTTGGACGTGTAAAGAAGCATATATTATCCAAGGACATGCATACATAATTAATGAAAACAGCATCTAACAAACGACATGCATACATAATTATTGAATATGACCGACACAAACACCGACAACATAATGCATTAACTAGAAAATTAACGCAATAATTTCAAGACAATTTGACATTTACAAACTTAGCCCAGAACCGAAAAATTTCTGTTGGGTTATGCGGTCCATTTTTTCTGCCATTTCTTTGGAAAGATAATTCATGAAATCTCCGACATCGCCTCGCCGGAAAAATGCGCTGTTATCCTCCCCGGATGGTAGCTTTCCGGTCTTGTTCACCTCAAGATTGCTCAAGTTCTTAAAACTACATAGATTCAGGATATCACCCACTAACCCATCAGTTTCTTCTTCAGGAGAAAAAGGACAACCTAAGAACTCAGCTAATCTCTTCACATGTCGTTTTGGGTTTTTTTGGACATCTTCGAACTTGAAGAACAAAATCCTTTGAGGATTTTCCAAGCTCTGTTTCCAATACTCTAAAACGTGATCCCAAAATGGCCCATACAAACTCACACCACTACAGAACTTATCAAAAGATTTCTGAAGTGAATTTTCACCTCGCTCTTTAGGCCTCAACTTGTTTGTGAAGTGCCATAGTGAAACAAAAGTGTCCTTAGGGTTCCTACACAAGTAAACAAGCTTACAATCTGTTTCAGTTACAGATATTGGAAGGGAAAGAAAGGGTAAATGGGTTGAAAACAATCTTGGAGAAGGACCAGAAGCTTGAAATTGTTTATCATCGATGTATCGATACTCCAGAAAAGGCACAAGAACATGAGGATTGTTAGTGAGCAAAGGGTGATTTTTTTTAGTGCGAGGAAAATTTACCCTATTGACCAAGGCAAACATAATTGCCTTCAACCATGTTGTGCCTGATTTGGGAGTGGTGACAAGGAAGATATCAGAGTCTTGAGCTTGGAAATGATTTTGACAAGCTACTACTCCTTCCAGTTGCCTTGTTGTGTGCCAAAATCCTTGATATTGATGCACATTATTTGCAACCCAACCTTCTTGAGTGGGCAATGAGGCTATCAATTCCTTGAATTCTTCAGAAATCTCTTTTTCTTGCAGGTACCCTTGGATAATTGGGAGATTCGAAGAAGCTTCAGGAGTTCGCATTGTTGCTTTGTAATTGAGGATTAATTAGATATTTTTATTTGGTTGTCCCTCGCTGTTTTGCTCCAAACCCCAGATGTCTTTTGTTGCCGATTTATATAAAGACGTCTAGTCACTATTATTATTATTATTAGGGACAAGGCATATATAGGATCCCGTAAATAGAGCTGTGAATACTATACGATTACACTATATGAATGAGTTTGAACTTAACGAATATAGATTATAATCGTGTCAACATGATTAAAATATAAAAAAATAGTGTCATAAACGGATTTTATCTGTTTAACTTGTTAAAATACGATTAAACACGATTATAATATTTTAAATATTTATATATAATAAATTTATAATAAATTATTTTAAAATTAATTGAATTAGTATATTTTATATATAAATAAATATAAATAAGTATTGTATAATATTATTTTTT
Organism: Balakata baccata; assembly: GCA_949630135.1. Lineage (NCBI taxonomy): Eukaryota > Viridiplantae > Streptophyta > Magnoliopsida > Malpighiales > Euphorbiaceae > Balakata > Balakata baccata. The sequence goes on from CATIWF010189754.1 coordinate 27,021, forward strand.
ATAATTATATTAATATTCATGTATAATCCTGTCTTGTTCGTATATGTATATACATATAAATACATTTAATTGACAGCGTTAAATAGTTTCGTATACTATAACGGACATACTAAACACGACAACATGAAATAAAATACTATGTGATAATACACGACGTGAAAATAAGGCACGATACGATTAGACACGACACGACTGAATTGCTAGCTCTACCCATAATTTTCTCGCCATTTTCTAAATTTTTTTGTCGGCTGTATTTAAAATTTTTTTTTCTATTTTGCTACCTATTAATTTTTTAAAATATTGTATTTAGCTCCTATTGCTAATATAGCAAGAACGTAGATAAAAAATGGTGTGATACATATAGAGTGAATAATACATTTGTAATTAATCAAAGAGAGCCAAATACGACATTTTATAGAATTAGAAGCTAAATGCACAAAAAAAATTTTGGGGCCAACATGATAAAACGGAACAAGTTCACAGTATATAGTTGCTAAAGTGAGCACCGACACTTTAGATTCTTTTTTATATAAGAAATTACCGACATTCACTGTTCTCAGTGCCCAATTAAAAAAAGAAAAAAAAAAAGAACTCCATGGTTGGAAGTTTTTAATTTGAAACACTGTTCGCTTTTAATTTGTATTTTTTTAATTTATTTTCTTTATTAATTTTATATCCATGTTAGAATGAAAGTTTGACATTTACGTACTAATAATAAATTAATAATGGTTTAAATTGAAATGAATTGGAATTCAAGTTAAGAAAAATGTGGAATTTTAATTGAAAAATTGATAGTTTTTCTTTATTTATTTTTATTTTTTGGTAACTTTTTAAGAAAAAAATTGGGCTTTTTCCCAAAACAAGGGTTGCATTTCTCAATTTAGGGTAAAAAGAAAAAAAAAAAATCTCATTCTAGGATAGTCAAAGGTAAAAAACTAATCATAAGATCACAGTCCGTTTAATGAAAATACAGATATCTCTTTATCTCACTTTTACGTTGAGTTTGAAAAAAACAAAAGTAGTGGAAAAAGTTATAGAAAAAAAAACATGGATTGTCCGCTTATTGACTCATCGGACAACCAAAGTGCATTTTTTTAGAAGCTTACAACTTCTCTCATATCCAGTTCATCAAAATTTACTCTAAAATGGGAAATATTTTTAAAAATACCATAAAATTGAAATTTACAAAATTTTCACCCCAAAATAAGAAATACTTTATCAAAAAACCCTGAAATAGAAAAAGCCAAAAAAAAAAAATACTATTAATAGTTCATATTATAATAACCTAAGTAAAACTGAGTATAGAGCTGTCGAGAAAGTGATGAACGAATCACAAGTTGCACCCATTATCAAGAATATTAAGAAAACCTTATAATGAAAGAATTAATTACTCAATTAGGAATATGCTTTATGCTCCTTTATCAAATTAGTAGCTTGGTGTTATTTCATATTTGAAGGTTGGATAGCTTATCCTTAAGCTTGGAGCAATTACTCTTATAAAAATCAGTTTTTCTTTTGTATCTAATTCTAAGCTCATGACTTCAATAAGATCATTATCATCATCATCATCATCATCATCATTTAAAGTAAAAGAAGAAAAAGTGGATGTTACCTCATTGGAGTTGTCCTCCAAGGCCATGAAGCACAAGTTGGCTACATCTTCTTGGCTTTCCTCATCATCACTTGATGTAGGATCATCCCATGTAACTTTGTGGCCCTTGTCCTCTCCATTCTTGTGGGACTTGCCCTTGTACTTCTTAAGCTTAGGACATTTGGATTTAATGTGGCATTTCCTTCCACATTCATAGCACTTTATCTCCTCTTTCTTTTTGTGGAAGTTGGATGAGGAGCCTTTGAACTTTGAAGCTCTTTGCTTGTAGTTTTTGATAGTCCCATACTTGTTGACTATCATTCTTTTGACTCTTTTAGATAGCATGGCTATCTCCTCATCCTCTTCTTCACTTACCCCATCATCACTGATAAGTTCCAATTCTTGAGCCTTTAAGGAGGTGGTGCTTGCTTTTAGAGCAAGAGGCTTCTTCCTCTCTCTTTCTCCTTGAAGCTCTTTTTCTCTCATGAGAGCCATCTAATATGTTAGAAGCTTGCCAATGAGCACATCGGTAGAAATAGTGCTCAAATCCTCATTGGCTTCTTCTATACCCGCCACTCTTGATCTATAGTCTTTCATTGGAAGACTCCTCAAGATTTTTTTACTTACATCTTCAAAGCTTGTATGTCTCCCATATTTCTTCACGTTGTTGATAATGAGGAGTAGGCGATTGGTCATGTCCATAATGGTCTCATTTGGCTTCATCTTGAAAAGTTCATATTCGTTCATTAGGAGTTGAATTTTCCTAGAACGAACTTGCTTTGTTCCTTCATGATAGTTTTCCAAGTTCCTCCACATATTATAGGCAGTTGGACAATGTTGGACCCTCCCACACTCTTCAAGAGAGAGAGAGCTTGCTAGGATGGCCATGACCTTCTTTTTTTTGCCATTTGCACTTCTATGTGGTTCAATCCACTCATCTCTTGGGAGAGGTTCATGGTGTCCATTCTTTGCGAACACTATCCCACACATTAATGCCTTCACTATCCAAATATGCCTCCATTCTAAACTTCCAATGGGCATAGTTTGACCTATCAAAATAAGGTTTGAGGCTTTGGAATCCTTCTTATGCCATTGTTGATCTTTGTTAGAGCTGATTAAGCTTGACTTCTAGACCTTGCTCTAATATCAAGTGTTGCCCAAACAATCACCAAGAAGGGGGCAGGGGGGGGGGGATGAATTAGTGGGAAGTTAAAAATTTTGCACTCACAAGATAGTAAAAGAAGAAGAGAAGATTAAAACACAAATTTTATAGAGGTACGGGTATTAACTAACCCTACTTTTCTCCCCAACTTAGATTGGGTATTCACTAATCTAATCACTTAGATTACAATCTTGGAGTTTTAATAAGCTCACTCCTAACTACGTGTTTTATCAAGGCTAACACTCAACCCAATTTTTCCTTGTGTTTTGTGGCTCACACAGCAACCAATTCCTTGTAATTTGGCTCACACTATCCAATTACAAGACAACCCAAGTGTTTTAAGATTAACACTTGAACCCTTATACAAAACAATTAATGAAAGCATTGAGAAAATAAATTGCAATAGCTTTGACACTTGTTAAGTTGTTGGATTACTATTAAATGGCCTTTTGGTAAGGTATTTATACTGATTACCTACCAATTAGCCGTTACAAAGTGGTGTCATAACTCTTTCTAACGTTCTCTTACAAGTGCATTTAATGTTGTCTGCAGAGAGAAATCTCTCGGTCGGGAACCATGCTATCCCGGTCAGGAAATGCCTAATTTTGATACGTGTCAGTTTCTGATTGACTGAAAATCTCAACGGCTAGTTTTTATTCAATTGTCCCAGTCGGGACTCCATGTGTTCATGTCGGGACTTGCCCGATGATGCCACTGCCAGGAACTTGGGTCTTCTTAGCTTTGAATGAGTCCCGGTCGAGACTATCATTCCCAGTCGGGACCAAAGTTAGTTTGACTAAGAATGTTTTGACTTTCTAATGATGTGACACACTTTGGTGGTGTTTCCTCTTCAACGGTCACATCTTTTTGAATGTCCCGCTCGGACTGCAAGCATTTCCGGTCGGGAAATTGAGTGTCCCGGTCAGGACATACCATGTCCCAGTCTGCTTTTGCTACTGAAACTTTTGGGTCATCATCTTGTAGAGTTTCTCGGTCTGGATACTTGCTTTGCTTGGTCTGTACTACAGTCCCGGTCTGGAAAATACCGGTCCCGGTTGGGACATACCCTTTCCTGGTCTGCTTTTGCTACTGGAAATTTGAGACCGTTGGATACACCATTTTTTCGATCTAGACATGTAACTTTCCGGTTTGTACTTGTGTCCTGGTCGGAAGATTATTGTCCCGGTCGGGAGTTACACGTCTCCAGGAAATTCTTGAGTTATTCAATGAGGAAACCTTAATCAAATGTGCTGAAACTTTGAACACTATCAAAATAATACTTAACAAAGATGTTAGTAACAATTAATTTGATTGTCAAGATCAAAATAGAAAGCAATCATCCTATGGTTAACAGAAGCATCAATAGCAGAGGAATCAGGAAGCTGTTCATCTAGGACATTTTTTAGCCTTGAGAACTATTTCAAGTTTCTAAGCCAGTCCAAGAAGTTCGTCCCTATTAATTTGTTTGCATCCAAATTGATCGCAAATGCACATTAGATGACATGGTGATGATTCTAGCACCCTAGATATAAAATAAATCATGTTAGAAAAATGTACATGTAAATGCATAATTATTAGGTCTTTAATAATAGGCATTATGGCTCCCACTATTTTATTACAAACTCATAGCCCTCACGATGAATCTGAGAGAACATATTTGGAGTTCTCCTAGTGGGTCAGTATCCAATTCCAACTTAAGAATGACTTTGAGTGTGTTTAATAAGCTTTCTTAGGTCAAATTGATAGGTATATGATCCATACCCTTTGCATTTTAAATGCAACTACCAAATTGTGATTTCAACTAATTGATGTGTGCACAAATCATTAGGTTATCAACTCTTGATTCATGCACATCTCATGTACACTTACCCAACACCGCCTCCAATTCACATTGACCTTGATTGTGTTCAACAAATCAATAGAATCAGTTAAGTCTAACCCATTAATCATGAAATCAAATTTCAATGGTTCAAACATATTCTTATAGAGCAAGCTTGAGTGTGCTCAACAACCCAGCATCTAGAAGAACTCTGGTTCTCCTCACATTAATGGAAGGCATTAGTCCTAATTATTATTTATTGAGGGATTTTTGTTAATTAAGTCTCATCATGTTATTGCATGCATAACATACATCTATTCATCAAATAGACATACATTTGATAGTTACTTTAACTATATGGCGTGATTATGGATAATCTAATATCAATCCCTCAAGTCATGGAAGGATTGACTAGGTCTAACTTAGGTAGATGCATGAATTACAACCCAAAATAAAAATCGAATTCTTATTTCTAAGTCTTCTTATTTTATGGCACCGCCTCCTTACTTCTTGCTTGTAATACTCTCCCATATATTAGGACTATAACCCCTAATACATAGGAAGTGCTACAGTCTAAGTGGCTATAACCTGTTCAAATTTAAAACTTGTCCTATATAAATCATTATAATTCTATTAATGTGTATACTCGATTAGACTTACTTAACTTATTGAATATCCTTTGAACTAGCTATCACTAGTTCCTGTTTAGTCACTTATCATATACTAGATTGGGCCTACAAGGCCTTCATCTCATGTATCTTAACTATATCAAGTTGAGCTAATTCTATTCTTTTCCCGTTTCTTTTCCTTTTCTTTTTCTTTTTACTTTACATCATAATACATGATTATAAAATAAAAAAACATAATTAATTACATCCCCAATAATGAATGCAATAATAAATGCATGCTATAAACATGTTGACTCAAATCCGGTCCACATGGTCTCATCCGTATGGACTTTGGCATCTTTGTTGTCAACTGTTACATCAACTATATGTTGGCTTCATAGCCTACATGCACATAAAACACGCTAAGCTACTCATAGCCTAGTAATTCACATCTGCATAGCAAACATCACATGTAACATATAATTCATGGCATGTAATTATAACAATGACAAGACATTTCGTACTTAGGCAAAAGTTACACATTCAATTAATGCCTCTTTTACATATTCATCTAATTCGTATAATACATATTCTTTTTTTTTCTTTATTTCAATATCCCTATATTGCACATCTAGAACTCTGGCATTTGTTATTTCAAAACTATACTACCTAGCGATTCTTTTATATTTCAATTACCAATTAAAGCATTGACCTCTTGGAGGCTCGAGCGTTTCTAGATCATATAACAAATACATCACACAATTACCTCTTATCATTTAATTAGTTTCCATATATTATTTTAGTACAAGTAGCGCAAATCTCATTCCCGGACTGTCCGAATACAGGATATAGAATAGGGGTACTCCACGAGCTTAAGCCACCCTACTCACTATGATCTTCAGTCAAGAGAGCTCCATAAGCTTAAGCCTCATTGACTGATTACGATATATCCTCTATATGCAAACAAGACTAAAGGCGCTCCATGAGCTTAAGCCACCTTGTCTGATTACGCAATATCATCTATATACAAATGGGATCAAAGGCACTCCACGAGCTTAATCCACCTTGTCCCTAAGAAACATAATTGATTTGTTACTGTAAATCCCCTTAATGGTGCACCATCTATCATAATTCTAGTCCACAAGTGGAGAAATGGGCAATTAATACTACATTTCTTTTTTTTTTTTCATCATATTTTAATATGCCTCAATTAGCATGTGTAGCATATAATTATATTCTTAACACATTAATACTCATAGTTATGTATTTATATGGTATTACATCATATAAAAGTGTTCTAGCATGTTACAAGCATGTTTGCATATCATTTAACAACTTTCAGCTTTACTGTGAATAGTGTCTTCACGGCCATGACACACTAGCTTGATCGGGAAGGCTGGGCATGTAGCACACTACTTCTACCTTCATGGTCATGACATTTTTATCAGTTTGGTTGTGAAAGGGGTTGTCCCCATTTCTAAAATACAAAATTCAACCCTTTTTTTATGTATATGACATGTATAAGCTCTATGGTGGTCTAATTACCACCTAACCTATCCATACTTATAATAAAATATATTAAAACATGCTTCTATTATTCATAAATTTGCGTCATTTCATAGGACCTATATCATATTTTGTGCATACAAGCTTACATCTCACTTTATCTAACATGACAATACCACCATTTATAAATAACTGCATACATATTCAATTACAAGTTGTTCAATCATTGCTTTCTCAAGGTGAAGAACTTACCTCTTTTTGTGCCACTCTTCTCAAATACATTAAGTGTTTTCATAGAGCTTATGCATCTACAATTGTCAATTCTTAATATAGACATAGAACCTTAGCTTACAACCAAGTGAAAAGATAACCATACTATCATACATGCGCATTTTTACCAGTTGATAAATATTCTTATTTCATGAATATTTCAAATGTTTTTACTCATTCTTATTTTATATTTGTACATATCAATATTGCCTTCTTGAGGCTTGTCAAAATCCTTTTTTCATCTTTGTGATTCATTATGCACCATTTATGCAAATAA
>CATIWF010189762.1:0-60180 GCA_949630135.1 Balakata baccata
ATTTAGAATTCTAATTTTTTACTCTTTCTAATTTATATACACATTCAATATAAAAAAAGAAGTGACTTTATTTGTAAAAAATGAAACCAAAAAGAATAATAATAAAAAAATAAACACTTTTAATTGATATTTTTATTTGTAAAAAATATAAAAGATAATAAATTTGAATTTTCTTTGCTATCATTTTTTAATAATAGTGATAATTTAATATATTTATAATATATATAAGAGGATGTTTACTTTTGTTATATAACCCAATAACCCATAATATATTAAATATTTTTATAAAAATGGAAAATAATGCGGTCTTGCACTATGATCATGGGCTTTTGTAGCAAACTTAGAATAGAAACTGTTAAATATGAAGAGAAAATTTTCCTGGATACCGATTTTTAAATGGTTTTTTTTTTAAATTTTATCAGTATTTTATTATTATTGGTTTTTATTTTTTTAAATGATAATTATTATGTATTTAGTAAAAATTTCGTGATATTTTCTTATTTTTTAAATATAAATTAAGAAATTTATTAATTTGCATCGCCACTATTTATCTTTATATATGCACTTATTTATTTTTAGTTATTATTTAATTAATTTAATGAAGATTATTTATTTAGTAAATTTTGGTCTCATCTTTTAAATATGGATTAAATATTTTATTAATTTACATGAATATTTTTTTATCTTTATGCTTATTTTTAATTATTATTTAATTAACTTAATTAAAATTATTTACTTTGGTAAATCTTGGACAAATCTTCAATAATTTTTAGCTGAGAGATTAAATGAATATAGAGTAAACTTTTAAGTAAATTTTTAGTAAATATTTAAATAAATATTGGATAAATCTTGAGTAAATCTTAGATAAACTTTAGATAAATCTTTTATAATTTCAACATTTATTAATTTTTTTAGTAAATGTTTAGTTAATTTTGGATAAACGTTAAGTAAATTTTGGATATATCTTGGTAAATTTTGAATAACTTCAACTTCATTAATTTTTTAGTAAATTTTAAATAAACCTTAGATAAATCTTGTACTTTGGATTAATATTGAGCACACTTTAGTTAAATATTAGGTAAATTTTTGGTAACTTTAACTTTCATCTTGAGTAAATTTAGAGTATACTTTTGGTAAATTTTGAGTAAACTTTGGATAAATCTTGAGTAAATTTTGGGTAAGTTTCAGATAGATTTTGGATAAACCTTATTATAGATCTTAGAAAAACCTTAGATAAATCTTGGATAAATTTTAGATAATTTCAACTTTTATTAATTGTTTATCCAATGTTTACATGAAAATTAATGAAAATTGAAGTTACTTAAAGTTTATCTAAGATTTATTCAATTTTTATGTAAATATTGGATAAATTTTAGGTAAATTTCAGATAAATGTTGAGTAACTTTAAATTTTATTAATTTTCTGATAAAATTTGAATAAATATTAAATAAATTTTGGATAAAATTTAGATAATTTATTGGTAAATATTAGATAATTTTAATTTTTAGTAAATTTTAAATAAATTATAGATAAATTTTGATAAAATTTTAATAAATATTAAATATTAATATTTTTATAATATTTTTAAACGTTTGGCATCTTTAAAAAAAATTTCAGTAACTTTATTAATTTTTAAAATTTTAAGTGCATGTATTTTTATAAATATTTGAGCGGTTTTTGTCCAAAGTTCTCCTCGCTATTAAAATTAGAATTCCGACAATGCCCTTCTTTCTTATTCTTTTCTAAAGTCAATCCAATTAACTTCTTCAGTTGACACGCCACCTTCCTCCTCCGCCATGAACCCCCCTTCCGACCCGGACCTTCCCCTTTCGCAGCTATCATCACTCCGTCTCCATCAATCCTCTCCTCCTCCCTCCCTCACCACTCCCACCCCTACCTCCTCTGCCCAACGCCGTATCGCCATAGCCGTTGATCTTAGTGACGAGAGCGCTTTCGCTGTTAAGTGGGCCGTTAATAACTATCTCCGCCCCGGTGATGCCGTCATCCTCCTTCATGTCCGCCCCACCTCCGTCCTCTACGGGGCCGACTGGGGCTCCATAAAGGTCCATGTTAATGATCACAACGATAACGATACCGACTCTCTGGACGAAACCGATCGACAGAAGCTGGAGGATGATTTCAATAATTTTACTACAACTAAAGCCAATTCCCTGGCGCAGCCCCTGGTTGATGCCCAGATTCCGTTCAGAATTCACATAGTTAAGGACCATGACATGAAAGAGAGGCTGTGTTTGGAGGTGGAGAGGTTGGGGTTGAGCGCTGTGATAATGGGGAGCAGGGGTTTTGGGGCGACCAGGAGGAATAGCAAGAGGAGGCTGGGAAGCGTCAGCGATTACTGTGTGCATCATTGCATTTGTCCGGTGGTGGTTGTGAGGTGCCCTGATGATAAAGATGGAGAAAGTGGTGGAGAAGAGGGTAGTGTTAAAAAGGGAATCGTTGGAGTTGGAGAGGAGATAGAGCTTCATCCTGTGCCCGAAGAGGACCAGGAATATCACGATGCCTCTGACGAGCAGAAAGGTTTTTTTTTTTATTTCCTTTTGTATTCTTTACAATTACATCTAGTTTACCCTTTCTTGATTATGTGTATGCGTTTACATTGGGCACTCTTCACTTAGGTTAATCGTTATGGTTTTATGCTTTCTAGGTTTGAGAGAAACATCTGTTTATGAGTTTTGTTCTGGTTGATGCTGCTGGTGTTCCAATTTTTTCTTTTGTTCCGGTGATTCACTGATGGGGATAATTTGAAATTGTTCTAATGAATGAGGTTTAATATGCATGTGTTGCCATTGAATGTAAAATTAGTTTCCTTGATGTAAATAGAATCTTGTACTTATTGGGGTTCCAGATGAGGGTAGAAAAAGACAATAAGAAAGATAAGAATTTGGATTATAGAATCTTGTTCATATTTGGCTTGGTAAGAATTTGTTGATTTTCTTTTCTTTGTGTTGAATTATAGTTTTTATCTAAAGGATGTAAGCATCTGTGATAAATATAAATAAATACATTACTTAGACATACCTGAATTGATTGATGGATTAGGCTATTTTTATATTTACTAGTTTTTCATTAACGTGTCTTGCACTTGATTATTAGATATTGGACTCGTCATTTATCACCATCTGGTTTATATATATATATATTTAATTAATTCTTTTCTTCTTATTATGATATTTTATTTATAATGAATTATAGGATAGCATATTTATATAAAATTCCATCAAATTAATAATGTCTATTATTAAGAGTCATATACAAAATAGAGGTAATAAATACTTTACGGTCATTTTGTCTGTCCCCCTCAATTCCCACTTTTATATATATTATGATAATGATAGATTTTGAATTTATAGATATTGCTTATTGATAGTTCCAGCAGCATATCTTGGAGTTCCTTATCTTGATTTTGACATGAAGGTTTAGGCTGTCTGAATATCAACAGGTGCAAATATGATTCGTTTGTTGCCTGGAAAATGTGCAAATATATATCTGGAGCTCCTAAGTTGTGCTCTTTAGAATCTTTTTGAATAGAGTGTGCTGCATTTTCATTATTTGCCACCTTGGTACTAATCTGTTCAGTATTACATTCTTGGTAAGTACATCTGACATCTCCTTTTTGATGCATTTGCTCAAGATATTGGAGAATATTGTTCTTTCAAGTGGCGGACTGGAAACTAGACTTTACCTCATTCAAGTTTGTAGTTCAATCTTTTAGGTGGACGGATTAATTGATACCATTAACAATCCTATAGTGATGCTACAAGATAAACATGGGTTAAAGTGGAAATCACTTACTCATCAAAGTTTTAAAATATTTGGAGAATAATTGCTCATCCAAGCTTTAAAATGGAGAAATTGTCTGTCATTTATGTTCTGAAAGAAATGGGACATTGCACAGACACATATACTTGGTTGATCAATATAGAAAGTTTAGAAAACCACAGAGATACAGAACATAATTGGAGTGTACTCATCATGAAATTGTTTAGCACTGAGAAGGCAGAAAGTGGAAAGCAGGCAGCTAACTGATATGTAATTTTCTTTAAGTTGAAATTGAGAGATAACTGTTGTTTAGACTTGGTATATTAGTGCTTTATGCCATCAGTTCACTTAAGTGGTTTTGGTTCATGCCTGGAATTTCACCAATACCTATACAAATAAGTTAATTTAGCTTGTATCAAAATGCCCAACACATTTTTGAACTCCTTGAGATTAGTTAGAGAACATTGTGCTGTTGAACTGCCACTCCTTATATCATCCATCCAGCTATAGAACATCATGTGTAATACTTTGTGTAACAGGGCTTAGATCAACCAGGAATGCAAGTCCGCAGCATATTTCTCTAAGTTATGTTGTGGCTGTGATTGTTGACATTTGTTCTTGAGGATCTTATTCTTTTCCTTCTTCCATTACATATTGTTTTTAGAGAATTTTTGCAGTTATTGTAGTTCAAAGCGGGTGAAGGAGTATATTTTTTTTTTTTGAAATATCATCGCTCTGTACTATATAGGGCATAGGATAAGAGAATGTTTTATTATCATTCTTTTGACCAAGCTAAAAGAGATTTGTTCAGTGTGGCTAATTGATAATTGGTATATTATCTGTTGCTTTTGTTTATGATAAGTCTCATGGTTATGAACATTGGCAGATTTTAATTATGCCCAAGTATATTTTCATTCTCTGAGAGTACTGATGTTACTCACATGTTTGTTCTCCAATATCATCATAACATGTTTGGTTACAGTTGATCTTATCTAATTTTTACACTCTTTTGATAGCAGATGCTTAAATACTGGTCAGTGCAGCTGTCAAGATCCCCAAATTCAGGTGATGCTCAGTTGCCATTTTTAAAATCCTTATCTTCTGGTTTTTCTCCCCATGTTTGGTTAGAGATTAAAAAAGCCTTATTTTCTTATTTATCTTGCTTTTCCTTCCATCTTGCGGGATGAAGCCTGGCACTGTGTTTTGATACTTGGAAATACCCTTTTCCTCAAATTTCATCATTGCTATAGTCGTAGTATTGCATTTAGAAAAATCCAGAAGTTTCTAAGGTTCTTTCCTTTTATTCTAAATGTTTTCCTGATATGGTATAAGCATCATATTGAAATGCTTTCTGCATTTTAACATTATGCATGATTTATCCCATAATTTTATCCCTTGGTCTCATGGGTAGGATGCAAGTTTTGTAGTAGTTAATAGATTCCAATATTCGAATGTATCATTGTATGTTGCAGCTGACAATTAAGGGCCAGGATCTGCAATGACTTTGTTATACTCAGTTGGAGAGTGGGATCTTTGCCTTGTGCATGGATGTTGAGCAGCGTTGGTGTCCATCTCCAAATGGTTACTGGTTTGCTGCAAGAATATTACTTGTTTGTTTGTTTATAGCATTACAGTTCTTGTTTTGGAGTTGCATTATTTCTTTTACAGTACTTAGTTTCTCTCTTGATATGGTGTTTATCTATTTGGTTTCCATGCTTAGAGCATCGATATATACTCTATTCTAGTGTATTATCAAATCCTTTACTCTCACGGCATAAGCGTTAAGGCTATCACTTCTCATGCTGTCTCAACTTGAACCTCTAATGAAGACTGCATGCTTTCTTTTTAATTACTCTTTTGAACACATCTTACATGACACGAGCTTTTTCTCCATTGCATGGAAACATGGTAGCATTCGAATTGCATTATTTTGCATCATGTTGTGAAGTCAAAACAAAATTTCAAATCAGAGCATGCTATGAATGCTTCTGATCACAAGAAATTTCTGGATTAAAATTGAATTTAAATTTTGTGGAAAATTTACAGATTCCATCAATGTGAATTTTCTCAGGATTAAAATTGAATTCAAATTTCAAGTCAGATTTGCTGCTTAAGTAAAAAATTATCAAATCTAATCACAGTGAACTGACAGCACAAATATATTATAAGCAAAACTCAAATTAGTCCGTGTGTTCGGGTTAAATTAATTTATGGTTGTTAAATTTTGCTTTTATTACAATAAAATTGTAAAATTTTTTTTCATTTATTTTCATTTCATTAAAGTTACTTCTAGCCAATTTTTTTTATATGAATAACTAAAAATTTAATGTGGAAGACGATGTGTTCTAGCCAATTTTTTGATATAGATAATCCAAAATCTAATGTGAAAACTGATGTGTTGTTAGAAATTTGATGAACTAGCTGACATATCACCGAAAATATGATGTGCCAGTTGACATATAACCAAAAAATTGACATGAATAATTTTAGTGAAATAAAAATATATTTTTTGTAATAAAAAAAATTTTGTAATTTTATTGCAATAAAAGTATATCCAATTTTTCGATATAGATAACTATAAATCTGATATGACAGCTGATGTGTAATCGATAATATGATATATTAGTTGATGTGACGGTTGATATGTTATCAAAAAATTCACAGAAATGAATTAGTGAAATGAAAATATAAAAATATTATAATTTTACAGTAATAAAAGAAAAATTCAGTAACTACAAATGAAACTAACCTCTGTATATCCACAACCGCATCAGTTTCCTTGAAAACTGTAGGAAATATATAATTTAAATGTATCGATTGATTTAGGTGTGCCACTGCATCCAGCAAAACAGAATTATTCATTTCCTGAGGGAACCTCCTCTTCCTACAACACTAACACAAATGGCTAATAATAACAGTGCTGAGAGAGAAAAACACAACTACTCTGCAACTTAGGGAATGACAGCCCAATTAAAGTTTGACAAATCATCTGGGAGTTCCCAGGGGTTCTCAACTCTGGTGAAATTAGACAACAGGAACCCATGAACATACACTACCAGGATGTTGATGATTGATCATTCCTTTTGTTCCTCTTCACACAAATGAAAATGCCAACCACCATATACCATTCTCCGAGATCACAGTTGAATGACCAGTTCAAGTAAGCGTACCAGTAGATGCTTAAAGCATCACAAAAAAATTACACAGCTCCCAAAGTTCCCTCACTTCGACTCCTGCGAATTGAGAGTTCTGATCTTATGTTAAGGAGTTTGCTACCAACATCAAAATAATGATGCCGATGGTTGGTTATTGCTTTAATTCCAGTTGGTGGCAAATGGGCATGCCTACCCCAGGATTGCTTTGGTGAAACTAGAGCTTGACTTTTACGAATATGAGTCGATGAAGATGCTGGCCTTGAGCCAGCTAGACCATGGTTGCCCTTCCGTGAAGCTTTGTTATCTGACCTAAGGCCACGATCAGATTGATGAGCATTAAGGCCTAGCCTCAATGATCTGTCAGCAGCATCTTTAAGTGCACTGACTTTGATTGGCTGCCGGTTGTAGTATACAAGATGGGGAAGAAGGCTTTGCAGATGTTTTTTGAGCTGATCATCTCCAACATTTTTCTGTGCTGGATTTCCTTCCAAGCTGATGGCTTGCAAGGAATTGTAGTTGGCCGCGAGTTGGCCCAGACATTTTGCCGTAGAGATTTTGTTGAAGCGCATATCCAGTACAGTTAGTTTTAGAAGGCGATGAAGACCCTCTACCTCACTTATTTTGTTTCCTGCCAAGTATAACTCCTTGAGAGAGGAACAAGAAGCCAGACCTATGAAAATAACAAAAGAAAATGTCATAATAGGTACCAAAACTTACTCTGTCACAAAATTTAGGCATACTAAGTATAAAAACATAAAGAAAGACCAACGAAAACTAAGAGGCCAACAATGATTACGCTCTCGTTTGACATGTAGCATACCATGTCCAATTCTGAATATTCGGTTGTAGCCCAAGTCCAGCACACGAAGTCGGGCGAGTTCACGAAGACCTTCAATAGTGGAAATATTGTTTTTTGACAGATTCAATACATGTAGTCCTCGAGGGAGGGATCCAGCAGTTATTCTCACTGGGAGAGAAAAACAAATGATTAGGACATTGGTAGTAGCAAGATTATATGCCCAAGTTCAAGTTCAATCCTCTAACAGACTGGTGAGAGGCCATAACAAATAAAAGAGATGTGAGAAATTCCAACCTATCGAATTTCCAGAAAGATTAAGCATCCTTAAGCTAACAAATGCACTAAGAAATGGGATCACTGCCAGGCCATGATTTGACATCTGAGCTGTGGTAGCAGAGGCACCCAAAGAAGAGATGTATCTTTTGGCGGACTCCATTCCAGGAGTGACCTTATTGTCCACTTTTGTAGTGATCAAACCATTCATGACTGTGGAATCTCTATTTAACAGTGGATTAGCATAAGATAATTCATTTGTTTCTTCCAATGGGCTGCAGTGTTGAAGATCATTGACCCACTCCTCAATCCGCTTAATTTTGAAATCCTTACTTGGAAATTCATTGCCCTGCTGATTGGAAGATTCTCCCTGGAGGTCATTTCCCCGGATTACCTGCTCTGTAACTGGAAATATCCAGTCTTTTGCTGAAGCTGAATAATTATAAGAATCATAACCATCATCAAAAGAATTTTCAAAATTACTTTTCGCACTTTTACAAACATTACGATTTCTGTCTTGTTTTAGTGTTTTTTGCGTTTCTACTTCATGAAATGAAACCTCTCTCCATTGCTTATGTAAAGCATGCAGACCATCATAAGATCTCGAACGAGGTGCTAAATGTTTATGAGAATGTCCTACTGAAAAAAGCTCCATATTAGGCAAGGATCGAGATTTTACAATAATCAGAGGGCTGAAAGGTGTCTGGTTGCAAGATTCATTCACATTTTCACCAGAAAACAAAGTTCCAAAATTTTCAGGACCTTCCTTCTTTGAATGCAGAGGATCTCCAATTGAGAAGATGGATTTATTGTAGACAAGATCAGAACCCACATGAACAGATTCTAAATGATGAACATAATTCTGCTTATTGTTTGGGCTTACTTCTGGGTCCTTGCTGCTATCTGGTCCAATTAACACATTTCCATCAAGAGAATCGCTGGAAAATCCTTGATCTATTTCATCCTCCAAATCATTGTTGTAAAGAATTGTTCCTTCTTGGGATAATTCACTTCCTAGAGACTGACTTTTCTTCAAAAGGCCTCTTTGATGAACGGCTGCATCATTCCCAAAATCCAATTTGCCCTCAATTTGCTCTGATTTCCAGCCCTCGTCAGAAAAGATAGAGCATTCAGCGTCCTTGGAGCTGCCAGCAATTTCAGTATTAACTTGTTCTTTCAGATACAATGAATTTAAGTTTGTAGCATCAAGTGATGTCATACGGGCTTGAATCAGAGATGTGTCTTCTGAAGTCTTACGCATTGCTTCAACAGAAGGAGCAGTGATTTTCTAGATAGGAAACAAAAATTCCAATCAATAAAAATCTATGGAACACTGAGAACAATGATATGAATTCAATTGTTAGTGATTCCACCAGTTACCTTCGATCTGTGAGGATGAATATGAGCATTGAAGCATGAAAACCTAACCATTGTGGCTGTATCAACAAGAGCTACATCCGCTCCTGGTCTTGTATTGCATAAAAAACACTAAGGGTAACGAACTATGCTATTCTAAGCATCAACGTCCAGAAACCAGAGCAACCTAAATCTGCTAATCTAGAATTTCAACTGAGCTCAATCTTCGAGGGATCTAGCAAAAATAGACCTTAGCCATAATCAAGTGACAAACCCTCAGAAATACGGCACAATCTCCAAACATGACATGACCTCGATCTCCTCAAGACAGAAAGCAATATTACACCCTCGTAATCACCCCACACCCACCTTGAGGTGCGAGAGGACTTAAAATTTGTTGCAGCGGCCAGAGTGAACCAAAAGCTTTGCCAATTAAGAAAACCCAATCTCTAACATGCATAAGAGATGCCGGCCTGACAAAATCAATGTAACAAAATCTTCATTTCAGATTAAGACAGCAGAATCAAACAAACACACAAATATTATTCGACAATATGAGAAGTCCTCGGATCAAAACAGCAAAAATTGAATAAAGAAATCATCACAAAAAAGATAAAGGAATAATTGAAACCAAAGGGTATCACCCGGATGCAGCTGCCAACTATTTCAAAATGAAAATCCCCAGAAAATGGAATCACGTGTAACCAAGGAAGAGCAACTCAAATTGAACCCAGATCACATTAGGCTATTTTCATCATTAATCGAATCGCAGCAAAAAAAAAAAAAAAAATAGCTACTTGTTTGAAATTAAACAGAAACTTAGAAAATAAAATCAATAATCATCGAGAAACAAAGATTGCAATCAACAACAATTAAACCTTCTTACCTTTCAGTAGCCAGATTGAAAAAACGATGCTGGCTATTAGAGAAAAACTTGTTATTTGATATTTGGTCTTCTTCAACAACCAAACTGAAAATACAATTAAAGAAGTCTATAATGAAGGAAAATAGTTATAGAAGACATACTGAGAAGAAGGAAAGCCGTGTGGTGGAGCTTCAACTATAACCCTAACCCTAGCTTTGTATAGCTACACAAAGCAACGGCTCTGATTTGTTTTTCTGAAAAAAATTCTAGTTTTTTTATTTATTCTAACTGATTTAATTTTTACTCTTAAAGAAAAAAAAAAAAAACGTGTGGTTGCGTTGCAGTCCACAAATACGGCACAGGAGGAACGGATCTTGTCTTTTAAAAGGTGATGCTTTTATCTTTGTTTTTAAAAAATGGAGAAAATAAATTCAGTAATTGTTTTGTTTTTATGATTTTTTCTTTCACTTTTTCGTTTGTGTGGTATTTTTAAATTTTTAAAAAATAAAATAGATAAAAAATAAAAAAGATAAAAAATAAAATATAAAAAATAATTTAAATAAAATATTAGTCGAAGGGATAAAATAACCAAAATAGACAACTACAAGTTACTTAAAATTAAATTGAAAATTTTGATTAATTGATCAAAATATACAATGATAGTATATCTCTTGGTTAAAAATCTAGAATTCGAAATATAAATATAAAATATTTTTAAAGTTTAAAAAGTAATAGCTTATTTTTAATAGACACAAATTCAAATTAATAGCATCTTCAATAAAAGAATTCCTCAATTGAATGGATTTTATAATAATAATAATAAAAAGTTTCCTTTGTTTTCAAAATACATACATGAAAAAAATGCGTTTATCTGCCATGTTCAAGAGTGACAGTCAAGGCATTATTGGAGCAGGTATCAGGTTTCCCAGAAGAAGAAGCTCTACTAGAAGGGCATCGCCTAACAATGAAAGCTGGTTGTTTAGGGTTTGGAAGAGTAGCCGTTTCACTGCAAAGCATGAATATTACATTCCCCATTGTTGGCCGATCACCTGGGTCTTCCTGTACACACAGCAATCCTACTTTCATACACTTCAGATATTCATTTTTCTTGCAAGTTTTCCTTAGTGTTGGGTCTATCAGCTCCATTGCCCTCTCTTCCTTCCACAGATTCCAAGCCTGTCACCATTATCAACATGTTACAAATTGGTACTAATTTTTTTAATTGTTGCAAACCGGTAATAAAATTTTTAAAACTGTTGCAATATAGTACGCAAATTCAATTTCCACTAAAAAAATGATTTGGTAGCTGAAAAAAGCCATTTGTGGCATACTAACGTGGCATGTTAATCATGCTACCACATTATCTTTTTTTTATTGGATACCATATTGCAATATTTTCAAAAATTCTAGTACTAATTTGGAAATATTAAAAGATTTAGTACCAATTTGCAACCTACAATTTATGTGATTAGTTGAGCAAAACTTACATAGCCTAGAAGGGTCAAAGAATGCTGCGTCTGATAAAATCCAGTGTTCCTTTTTCCACTGATAATCTCAAGCACCACAACTCCGAAGCTGAAAACATCTGATTTGAAGGAAAAAAGACCATCCAATGCATACTCAGGAGCAATGTACCCACTGCATAAACATATGGATAATCTTTAAGGTTTTATGCAGCAAATGTCAATTCACTGCCGCAAATTAATAGCAACAATTGTAATACATACCATGATAGTTTTATGCTGCTGCCATACCTCATTTTTGAGGTGATTTTGTTGGCCTAAGAAATATTCAGCCATCCGTATTTTTGTCCATTTTTACCATTTGATTGTTTTTGGTCCAAGTTTCTCTAGTATTTCATTTTTTTTGTCCACTTTCCCACTTAATATTTCAAAAACATGATAGACACGGCCACTATATGATCACGTGTCATGTTGAAAAGAATTTCTTGGTGTGTGAAGCTCGCACTATTCTTTGGTACGACAATGAATATATTATGATGAAAATTTGAATTTTTAAGGAATAGAGTGGACAAAAAATAAAATATAGAGACAACTTGAATCAATAACTGATAAAATGGGCAGAATGGCAAAGAATAGACAAATACAAGTGATTGAATGTCTTTTGCAAATTTTACTTGATAATATGATGGTAGATATACACAACTTACTAAGTTCCAACAACTCTGTTAGTGTTTGCAGCAGTTTCTTTGCCTCCAAAAATCCTTGCCAAGCCGAAGTCAGAAATCTTGGGGTTCATCTCTTCATCAAGCAAAATGTTACTTGTTTTCAAGTCTCTATGAATGATCCTCAGCCTGGAATCCTGATGAAGATATAAAAGTCCTCTACCAATTCCAACAATTATGTTATATCGCATCCCCCACTCCAATGACACTTTCAGCTTTCCATCTTAAAGAGAATATATAAATATGAATCGCCATGTTAAAGTAGTTTTCTTACAAACTTTCAGTTTATGACATCATCTATAAACTAATTTAATCAATTAGTAACATATATATATATATATATATATTATATTCACATCAACCAATGAGAATAAAACAATTGAAAACATATCACTGTATGATTAGATTAATCTATAAATGACGTGGTAGATTGAATCTACTTAAAAATTTTTCATACTCTAGTCCATAGTTTAAGAAAACTAACCAAAGAGGAAGAAATCCAAGCTTTTGTTAGGCATATATTCATAGAGTAAAATCTTTTCATCCCCTTCAACACAATACCCCAGTAGCCTGACAAGATTCCTGTGCTGAAGTTTTGCAATCAGAATAACTTCATTCTTAAATTCCTCCAATCCTTGACCTGAACCACTTGACAGCCTCTTCACAGCTATTTCTTCTCCTCCTGGAAATTTACCCTGATTGTAGATTGTACAATCCCATAGAAAAAAGAAATTCCAAATTTTAACTATTTCCAACATTTTATGGATTTAGGACAACAAACTTGTGAAAAATAAACAAGTTATTACCTTGTAAACAGGTCCAAACCCACCTTGTCCAAGCTTGTTTGCATTTGAGAATTTATTTGTAGCAGCTAAAATGCTTTCCAAGTCAAAAAATGGCACATCTATGGCTTTTGTTTCATTTTCATTGAACCTACCTGAATCAATTATATCTTTCACTAGTCTCTCACTGCCATTTAAGTGAAGGCCTAAATGCATTTGCAAGGTTCCCCTGTTACCTGAATTCATATATGATCATTAGCATGCTATCTACATTGAACAATTCTTTTTTCAGAGAAAAAAAGCTAGTATTGTTATACTATTTACCTTGTAGATTTTCCCATTTTCTTCTCTGCAAATATATACAAACAAAAGAGCTTGAGAGCAGGACAAAAACAATGAAACTCCCCAAGGCTACTGCAATTATCTGAGAAGAGGGCATCTTAGCTATTGGAATCTCATTTCTTTGCTTACCATGATTACCTTCTTCAAGAATTATCAATGAGAGCATGAGTAACTATTTTATGCAATATTTCGTGACAGATAAAGCACTCTTTTGATCTTACCTTGAGTACAGTTCAAGTTTGAACCATCCCATGAAAAACCCATATTACAGAAGCACCTTTTCTTTCCACCAGAATCTGCATTGCAAGCTGAATTAGGCCAATCCTTACAGTCCGTAGAAGAAGAGCAAGATGGCTCCTTCGGCGGATCCCATCTTAGTTCTATTTCTTCTCCACCTGTAAATGATGCATCAGAAGCATAATTTCCTAGATCAGCCCTGCACCACCTAATGACATGGAATGGCGATGACTGTAAGAATTTGACATCTGAATTTATGGCCTTGCAGTTGTCTGCATCATTGATTTGGATGTCAAACTTGCGCACTTCAGGATCGAGTTTTGTAACTCTATAGTTGCCACCTGCAGGTGCCCGAAAGTTAAGCCGCCCCGTGGAGATATTGCAATAGAAATTGAAGTAGGCTGGATCTCCACAACTGGATCCAGTGCTAAGGGGATAAGGTAGCATGTTTAAGCCACAGATTCCACAAGTTCTTGAAGTTGAATCTGTAAAGGTAAAATTTATTGAGTGATGAGTACAAGCAACTCCAAGTATCCAACATTTAGAAATTTCGATATCAAATTGGAAATAGCTTTACCTAAACTCGAAACAGATATGCGAACACTGAGGCTGCGGCCACCATCATATTCCTCTTGAAGATCAGTGAGGTCCTGCAGCCAAATCCAGCAGGTGGCATCACCAGATCCTGGCTGTTGTGGTGCTGCTTCAGCTTCTTCATATGAAAAGGCCTGACACTGGCAGTTGTTTAGGCATTCTGTTTTGCACTCAATTTCACTCTTGGCCTTGAATTGTGAATCTTGGTTTCCTATTTTCATCATCTGTAAGTTGAAAAACAAGTCACTGGCAGGATTTCTACCACTGCACAATGGTGATTTTCTGATACATCCTCCTGAGTAGTCTCCAGAATTCCAATACTCTGGGGAAGTAGGCTGAAAACCAGGCAAACACTTGCATACCACTTCATTATTGCTATTGCAGCTACCAAAATTTCCACAGGCATTATACAGGCTGCATCTCGTTCTTGGTACTGCCCAGAACAAGGTCCAAATCTTCTGACTATCCCACTTCAGGTACTGAATTTGACCAGAAAAGCTCATCACCAATCTTGTATCAGTGTACAATGTTGAAGTAATGAACGGCACAGAATCATTATGCGCTACTGTTGCTGTAAAATTGGATAAGAAGTAAGAAATTGAAGAAGGGATCTCACCGGAAGTGCCAACTTTATGACCTGAAACTCCACTTCTCCAGTATCTGATGGATCTCTTCCAGATTACAAACTGGTCTCCTTCTTCATCTAGCTGAAAAGTGAAGTTACCAGACGCTGGATCATTATAACTTTTCCATGAAATCAATGCTATTTCTTGATTCATTTTCATTCCTGGAAGAAATGTATCAGTTGGGTAATCAAAACTCTGCCATATAATTCTGTCTCCATCGCTTACAATTAGGTTCCCTGAATCCATTAGCTTCATCTCCATGGGCAGAGACGAATTAGTTTCAAGATTTGTTGACCAGTAAGATCGTCCACTTTCATCCAACACCTTGAGATTACCATCTCCTGAAATGGAAAAAATTCCATTATGATCTGAAATTGGGTTGTCTCTATTGGCAACCCATACAACTGTGAGAGGATCTGATTTGTAATACCAAATCCCAACATATCTCCTGATTCCTGAACTTCCATTAGGAGTGAAAAATCCAAGCTCATATTTTTCTTGGGAAGAAACAAGAGTTTCTTCTCTGTTGTCACTGATACAACCATTTCTTGTGATGGTATCCCTGGCCAAGCATTGAAGGAGCAAAGAGCACAAGAGAAATGTATATTGAAACAAAGCAGGGATTATCATCTGTTTTATAGAGCTTTCAATTCTCATCTTTCTTCTTTTACTTGCATTGCGAAACTCATTGTTAAACGCCATTGTTGCCCTTTTTCAATTGTTATATATATATATATATATTTTCAAATATCCAATAATGTTCTTACTATTGGCAATAATCACTATGACTAAATGTTGAAAATAATTGACCAATTATATTTAGTGAATCACCTCAATAATGCTGTCTTGTCTTTTATTCCAGAATTATTGATCCAAACTTAACTTTAATCTTTGGGATAATTTTTGCCTGAACTTAATTGTATCATTATTTTACTTAATTTATAATACAAATTATGAATCTAATTTATGTAAGTATAATCCCCAAAGTATAGAGATTATTTGCTTTAACTAGTTGGGCAACAGCCCATGAAAATTTAATTTAAATTTTTATTGTTATTTGGACTTTTAGTATATTCTCAGTCAAATCTTATGTTAAAGTTTTCAAATTTAAAAAAATACCCATGACAATTAATAAGTTTTTGTTCCGTCATAATTGGATTTTCTGGGTACAAGGGATTCGACCTTCACAGTCTTAATCACCAAGCTAGTTATTCAATAAATTCTTTCTTTTTTTTTTTGTCTGATGTACTATAATTAATAAAAATTAAATCCTCAATATGTTGCTGTAAAAGATAAATACATACCAAGCTATAGTGTATTGAGATAAATACATACTATCGACACCAATCACCTTTAACAAAAAGGTGATGGAAATGATATCATGTGATAGCCTCTAATTAAAGCAAACAGTTAATCCAAATGGATAAATTTACATTAAACTTTATAAATCAGAAATTTAAAATTTAAATTATGAGAATGTAACTATTTTAAAATTTTTATGGGAGTATCTACAAAATTCTATCTAATAAGAACAAAATTAATTTTAATCCGTTAACATATCGATTAAGAATACCTATGGTTTAAAAAAAGAAAAAGAAAAAGCAAACAGTTAATGTGGAAAACAATAATAAATGGCCATTAGTTTAATATATTGAGTTGAATTATTGAAGGAAGCTCTCAAAAGGTTGATTTGCATGCACAAAGTCTAATTAGGGTTTTCGTCTATTTCATTTTCTTATTTTATTGTGCGGCCCTACCATTCGCTATTTTGCTTCAATTTTTCTTCCCCTTTTCTAGTAAATTATATGGCTATGAGGGCCTCAATATACAAAAAAGAAAAAACAGATCCTTTTATAGTTTTACAAGATAACTAAGAATGTTTTTGGGAAAAAAATTATTTATTTTTAGTTTTATGAGTTTTAAAAACAATAAAAAAATTAATATATAAAAAAATTAAAAATATCAATCAATTAAATAAAAAAATATAAACATATTTTTTGACATCCAAAACAATTCCAAATACCTCTTAATAAGTAAATTATACGATGGATCCATGTTTATATTGCAATATGAAGAACATATTATATCTACGTGAACATAAACTATGTTTGCACAGTAATACTAAAAGTTCATATTGATCGTATAAGAATTCACTCTTTATATATGATGATAATGACTCGTGAACACTGTCCACTACTATAAAAAATCAATCACACATATACAGTAAATGAATTTTTTTTCTTCTTTATGCTAATCACGCAAGTCAGCAAAATTGACTAAATATGCATGATTGGAATCAAGTTACTCAGCCGGCAAACTTGAAAATCAGAGATGGGAGTAAAGGAAGTAAAGACAGACAATGAAGAAACTATTTGCACATAGAGTTGATAGAACCATGCCAGAATTATTTCGATTGAAGTCTAAATTTTGTAAATCCATTAAATTTCCAGTTGTGGAAACAGCAGCAACTGAAGATTGGTTTGTTCCATTTCTATAATTACCAGTCGTAGAAGCAACACAGATACTCTTTGAAGAGGAGGAAATCGCGTGTCGGATACAGGGACATGCGGACGCGTTGGCGTATCGTTGACTGAAAACAAAGTCAAAACTAAAGACACGGCAGAGATACGGGAAGGACACGTCTAGAATACGACTGAAAGTTGTTGGACTATTTTTTTGGATCTATTTTTAAAATTTTAAAAACCCAATTCTGATCTTGCCCTAATTTTACTCTAAACTCATCATGTGCACTCCAATATTTATGATTCAACTGATGCATTTTTGTTATTTTCATTATTTTATTTAACTATTATATATACTATTATTGTTTGCTCAGACTACATTTCATTCTTTCAAAAAGCTAAGTTTTCTATTAAGAAGTGTGTTTATAATTGGCTAAAAAAATTATTGTAGCAGATTCCATATTCAACCTTTTCAGCATTTTTTTTTGTTAAAATATCGAATTATTGATATTTTTGAAAATTAATTTAATTTTAGATGTTAAATAAATTTACATTTTTATTAATAATTCGTCTATAATTTTTTTAGGTGTTAAATTAATTTACTTATATTTAATTTTTATAGTTACTTTACATATGTATAAGGATAATATTTGAATCCTTATTTTTTATTTATGTGAATTACTTTTTAAGGATAATATTTGTAAGAATAATTATTTTTAATTATTTTATTATGTGTGTCCTTACCGTGTCCTAATTTTTTGTAATTTGCCATATTCCAGTGTCGTGTCTGTACTTCTTAAGAAGCAACTGAAGATTGGTTTATGCACTCTACGTTCCACAATGTGTGGATATAGGCCTCTTAGAATTAGATCCACTGATAGTGAAATTAAGACTATTTCTCTTAATTACTACTGAAATTCTTTAAATCATTGTTTCCAGAAACGCCTTTGTTACTTAAAGCAAGCCACATGATCCATAGATTTTGCACTGGGACAAACATGAAACTGTCTTTCATGATGTGTAACTAAAGCAAAAACTTTGTCTATTTGCTTTAGTCAAGGATTCATTATCATAATCTGTGATCTCAACCAGATCACATAATCTAATTCAAAGTTTGAATAGCACCCCAATAACATATAATTGGCTTGCAAGAACAACTTGGCAGTGAAATAGGTTAGTTACAGTCATCTCACCTTGATTCAGATTGAAAATCTCTTGTTGCGGATCTACAGCTCTGAAGCGATCTCCTTAAGCAAATTCAAGGAGACAAGGAGATAATCCATGAGAAAAAAGGTCTATTGTGACACTAATTTAATGGCGCTTTTAATAAATGTTATTAAAATAAGTGGCTTAATGATGTTTTTTTATAAAATATCTTTTTAGTTATAAAAATTGGCGATGCTTATAGGAAAACTTCAGTAATATTAACAATTTAATGATATTTTTATACAAGCGTTACTGTTTTTATAACATTACTGACACTTTTTTATCAGATTAATAATATTTGTAAAATTTACTGACATTTTTATTATTTGTGTCATTAAAATGACCACGTTCAGAGAAAAAGTATCGTAAAATTAGTGACTCTTTCTAATTTAAATAGTAAATATAATAAAAACCATTTATGAAAAGCATCACAAAATAGAAAAATGTAGACACTAAGCAAAAGCGCTGCAGATAAATTCACGACTTTAACTTTAGCAACGCTATTGGTGACGCTTTTCTTGCATCCATAATAAAATATGGAGGGCTTTTGCGGTACACCGGGTGTAAATTACATTTGGTGTTTTAGGACCATTAGATCATCAACTTTTAATTTCAACCATTCATTATCAACGGATGAGATTAAAAATTTATAATCAAACGGTTTTAAGGCACCCGGTATAAATTACATTGAGTGCACCTTAAAAATTCTCTAAAATATGAGACGCTTTTTAGTGTCTCTAAACAAATTTCTTAGAGTCGCTAAGTGCATTTTTTCTTGTAGTGGTATTACATCTCTGCTAGGCAATCTCTAGCTTCTCTGGCACAGGAATATTTCTATCAACAAATTGCAATTTATTTTATGAAAGCAAAGTCGTTTTCATAGCTTTGGACCAGAAATGATAATTTGATCTAGAGAGAACAGGATAAACCTGCACAAGCGACAGATTTTCATTTGCATGAAGATAATAGGGACCAGAAGGTGAATCTTCTATTCTTTGAGAAATGTTATTCATGTTTTAAAGTATAAATTTGATTGTCCCTCCCTTGTATCCAAAAAAAGTATAAATTTGATTTTCTCGAGAAAGTGAAAGAAAAAATAATTGTCAAAAGTAATAGCTATTTCTTCAATGCCTAATCTGGGAATGTGAGTGTGAGTTATGTGGAGTTCGAAACTCCGGTCGTTTCTCATACTAAAAAAGTTGATATTTTCTTTCAACTATCGCCGGATCAATCAACGAGATGATGATTTGTTGCCCGTTATATATGACGCGACTTGATTCAACGTCCAAAGAATCGATTTGGGTTTTTTTTTTCCCCAAAAAAACACCACTTGTTCTATATATAGTAAAATAGATTTATTTATTCACTCATTTTGTTTCGAATCTTTATACTCTTTTAGTATATTAAATAACATTTGTACACTTTTTTATAAGATATATTAATTAAAGTAAGTTTTATATTTTATTTTTTAGGGTTTTCATTTTTTTTCATCATTTCGGATAATTAGTGTTTGAAAAAATAAAATAAAATATATATTTTCTATTATCTATTCAAAATTTGGAAAATTTTACTTATATTTCATTATTTGATATGTACTTCTTTTTTTTTTTGTAAGTTATCGATTATGTTATTTTTTAATATTATTTAAAAATTTTTATTCATATTTAAGAATGTACTTTATGCATAGAGTAATAACATTTACTATATAGAGAGAGAGAAAAAAAATATGTGCAAAATATATAGTATTCATATTTTATGTATATCTAATATTGTATCATATGTACAATATATTATATATATATAATGCATATATATATATTTTTTATGTATATATACATATAATACTTTATTATATTTTATTCATATCATTCACCTATACCAATATATTTCTTACTTATATACATTAAATATATTTTGCATATATTTTATTTTTATTATAAATATTTTGCATATTTAATAAGCATATACATCATATATAGCTCACTTATACTAAATATACTTTTTATATATTTGTATCTTATTCATATTGTTTTTCTAAATCAATGAATTCCTTACATATATACAGTAAATATGCTTTGCGTATATTTTTATTTTTAAAAATATATACATCATATAAAATTCACTCATACTAAATATAATTTTTATATACTTTTAGCCGTATATTTAATAATATTGAATTAAATATATGAATAATTTTGAATAAAATAGATTATAAGTATAAATACAATTAAATATACTTGTCACTATATAACTTTTACAAGAATATATTTAATTTATGTATTATTCATGATTTCTAATTAGATCAATATTTTTTTAATATTAAAATAATTTATTATTAATGATTGAGTGTGAATTTTGCTTTGATCGGAATGTAAAAATAAAAATTTCGATGACTGATAAAAAAAGAGAACAGAGAAAAAGGAAAAAGAAAAACAAGGAAAATATTGCAATTAATGTAAAAATTTAATTTTTTTCAAATGAGATTTTAATTTTAAGGAAACATCATCAAATAAAGATATATTAAGCATAAATTAGAAATTTTAATTCTTTAAATCATTTTTTTTAAGTAATTTTTGAATTCTGATGTAAAAATGATACTACATATATAAAAAGTAATGTGTCCATTTCCCTTTTCTTTTTTATCCAAATCTTTTTGCAAATAGTTTTTGGCTAAAGTAGTGTTATTAATAGAACTCTAGATGCATATAATTTATCTATTATTAATAGTCAAATATAAAATATAAGTAGTAAATACTTAAAAATAATATAATCAGATTGATTTTTTAATAAATTTAATTTGTCTTTCTATTCTCATTTTTATATACAGTATGATTATCATGTAATTATTTATTTGAGACTCCACTATTTTTCCAAACTTTATTATTTATATGCTGTTGACATTAGTTTTCCTCAAAATATTAATTATTTGTTTTGTTCCTAACTAATATATACGCATGACATATATTATTTTCAACATTCCAAAAACTCAATTTTTATAGAAAATGATAATATAAATCGTGGACAATGTTGCATATTTGAAGTTCATTATATTTTTTATTCAATTATTTTTTTCTTTTTTATTTTAATTATTTGATTTTTCATATATAAAACGTAATTATCTAATTCTAATAGAATTAAACTTTTAATTAATAAATTATTAATACTATTCATTAATAAATTAAATTATTAAATAAGAAAATTAATTTAATTAACTAATACAATCATATTGATTTTTTATTAAATTTATTTGTTATTCCTATTGCCACTTATATATATATATATATAGTATGATATGATATAAAATTAAATATAAATTTCTTCGGTTATTATCATTTGTCATTCATAGCTATCTGAATGAAAAATATAATACATGTTGCGAAGAGTCCTTATTCCTTTGACACCTTACATATTTAATAAGATAATTGATTATATAATTTGACTAGTTTACAGATTATGTGGTATATTGAGTTTATTTAAGTTCTATCAAGAAATTTTTTTTATAAGATTCAGTTTATCACATTATCAGTAGATTAATTCAATCATATAATAAGATGTATGTATGTTCTATTCACATCAATAAATAAAAATAAAACAATTAAATATATATCAGTATATATGTGATTGAATTACTATACAAATAACGTACGAGCAAATGAGAATAAAACAATTAAATACATATTAGTATATATGTGATTGAATTAATATATAGATCATATTAATTTATGTTTCTGGGGAAAAAAATTTCAAATATACGAAAGTCATTTATTTTAAAAATTTCCATTATTATTTTAATTAACACATGATGAAAATCAGTTTTTTTTTTTTAATTTTAAAAAAACACATGATGAAAATCAAACAGAAATATAAATTGTTTTTATTTGAAACCAACTCAAACGCTGTTTTCGTTCTAACTTCACTGTCACTCTGTTGAAACATTCAAACCCAAAATCTAAGCATTCTCACACTCAAACACAAAAACAACAACACCTGATCCGATCAAAGAAAACGAAAAATAAAAAATATTTCAGAATCATTCCAATGGAAACAAGATCTGCTAAGCGAAGGAAACTCTGGTACGGAGAAAACCACGAAGGTAATGAATCAGCTGCTTCCGCCGTCGTCGACAGAATCAGTGATCTCCCTGATCCTATCCTCCACCGCATACTCTTCCTTCTTCCCATCAAATCCGTCGCACAAACCAGCGTCTTATCAAAACGCTGGCGACATCTCTGGTCATCTTTGCCTGATCTTGATTTCACCTCCATTAATACTTCAACCGCAAACCAAACTACTAAAAGATCATCATCATCCATAGACTTTATTTCCCATGTTTTAACTCTCCGAGACAAGCATTCTGATCTACGGACTCTTCGTTTCTGTGCTCGTTTGAGTTTCACAGGTCTCAACGGTTTGATCCGCAGTGCAATTCGACATAATGTTCAAGAACTTGATGTGGATGTAGTAACTGAAGATTGCTTCAATTTCCCACGTGGGGTTATAAACAGTGAATCTTTAAGGGTTTTCAGATTAAAATCTCGAAATCCTGGATTCAGATTGCTTCCTTCTCCGGTAATGGCTGGCGGGTTTCGATCGCTTCAAACATTGTCACTCTCTCTTGTTATTCTACATGAACAATCTTCATTGCTGGATTTGTTCACCGAAACATCATTCCCTAACCTTAAAAAACTCAATCTTGATGCCTGTTTCGGGATGAAACATCTCAAGATTTCATGTCGAGCCCTCCAGGATTTGACGTTGGAGAATTGCTATCAGCTTCATGGACTGGAGATTTCTTGTGGGAAATTGGAGAAATTGAGAGTTGCAAATTGTTTTGATGCTTATTATGATCAGAGTTGGGTAGACATTAATGCTTCACGGCTTACAAGTGTATATTGGGAATGTAATACCATTACTGGAGCAAGTTGTATAGAGAATTTAACATCTCTGAATGAAGGGTGTGTTGGGTTTTTTCTACTTCATGAAGTTGTAACAGTGGAGAAGATTCAGAGCGTTTGTGATCTTTTATCTGGATTTTCTCATGCCCATAGTTTAACTCTTGAAACCCAATGTATTGAGGTACTAATTCCTACACTTTTTTTTTTTCTTATATATAGAATTACGGTTTATATGACAATATTAAATTGACAGCATGCAGGATTGTGAGGTATCAAATATAAATTTATAGTGGGATACCAAAAAAATTGACTTATTTACTTATTTTAACGCTTTTTTTGAGAAATTGTTAGGTAGATTTTTTCAATCACATCATTTATAAACTAATGCAATCAAACGATAATACACGTATATGTTGTATTCATGTCAACTAATAAGAATAAAAAAAATTAGATTCATATTATTGTATGATTGAATTAGTTTACGAAAAAGTGGTAAACTGAATATATCCTAAGCGTTTCTCCACTTTGTCTTGTGCTATCACAATATGTGATTTTTTTTTTTATATATAACAGATATTGTCAGGCAAGAATTACTTAATGTCACAAATTATGCGTCCCTTTAATAATCTAAGGAAAATGGAGTTGCATACAGCTTTCAACAAAAATAATGTGCCAGGATTAGCCTCCCTCTTCAGATGCTCTCCAGCATTGCACACTCTTATTCTCAAAATCATCAATGATTACAAGATCCAAAGGAGAGTGAGTACTTCTATCCCTTTAATTTGTTTCTTTTTCTCTTATTAATTTTTTTCTTGTAATAGATAGAAAAAAAAAATAAACATTTTAATGTTTGAACTTTATAAATTTGTGCACTCAAGTTTTTCCAAGAATTTGTTTAATTGATTTTTTAACTATTAAGGTTGCTCAATTGACTTCTTGAACTGTTCAGATTTATTTGATTGACTTATTTAAGAATAAATTTCGAACTACTTTAACTCAATTTATGGTATGATTAATTGATTAAGTAGAAATATGAGATATATTTAGGTAGATTCAATCTATACTATGTCATATGTAGATTAATCCAATAAGTCACTGATATGTGTTTAATTATTTTATTTATATTAGTTGATGTAAATACATCAATAATACATATATATATATATATATATAAAATTGAATTAGTTAAATATATTAAATCTATCGATCTAAGAATTTTTGGTAGAATTATACTGTGTTTTGGTACAATTAATTAATTTCAGGTTTCTTGATATAAATATTTACAGCAATGGAATAGGGAGTTGTGGGATATGTCAAGCTCAAAGGAAGAGCAATATTGGGAATCTCAAATAGAAACAATGAAGCCTTTCCTAAGCAACATTAAAGTAGTAAAGATTGATGGGTTTTTAGAATGTGAGAATGAAGTTAGTTTAGCAAAGTTTTTGCTCAAGAATGGGAAGAGCTTGCAAGAAATGACACTTTGCTCAGCACATTGCAACTATAGAGATTCTCTTCGACGACAAAAAGTTAGGTCACAAATGATGGGTTTCTCTTGGGCCTCTTCTAATGCTAATCTTTCTTTTCAAAAATGTTAAATTCCTTTTTTATTTTTTGGGTTTTCTCAATTAATTAGTTAAATTTAATCAAGTACTTTTTTTTTTTTTTAGTATTCCTTTTGATTGTACTCTTCAAAAATGCATCTAATCATGTTTTTTTTTTGGTGACAGTATTTTTTCCAATTCATTAGAAAGTCCAATAGATTATGGACTAAATATAAGGATAGTTATATATTTGTATTTACTATAAAGGTAATAAACTCCTATTTATATTAATGGATAATGACGAGAATACTGGACTCAAGACATATCTCAATTCTCACGTATGAAAATACTAATAAAGTAATTAGTTGTGTTGGTAATTTTTTTTTTAATAAACTTGATCAGTAGCTCTATGGTTAACATTTGTTTCTAATAAATTTATTGCTTGTTTCTATAAACTAGAGTTAAAGCCCTACTATTCTCTTCTTCTTCATAATAGGAATTCAAATTAAAACTGATTTACATTGTTTAGAGCCCACGGATGACTAACAATATATGCTTATTTAGTAGCAATGGATGGCCTAAAGTTGTAAATCTCCAAAAAATTCAAGGACTTAATCACAAAATATGATAATTTTACATTGTTTAGAGTCCGATCAATAAATGTAATAGTTTACCTAATCGATAGAATCTCCTTTTGATTTGAATGATGGGCCTCTTTGATTAAAAAATGAAAAAAAAAAACAAATAAATATTTACAAAAATATTTCCAATACAATTTTTTTTTTCAAAAATACAAAAAGTCAAGGTTTATCCAAAATTTATCTAAGATTTATCAAAAGTTTACCGTAAAATTAATAAAAACTGAAGTTATAAAAGTTTTATAAAAAATTTATTTAAGATTTATTTAAGTTATACCAAGAATTTATCTAATATTTACTAGAAAATTAATGAAAGTTAAAATTACACAAAATTTACTTAATATTTACCAAGATTTACCAAAAATTTGTCTAAGATTTACTTAAAATTTACCCAAGATTTACTATAAAATTAATAAAAATTGAATTTATAAAAAGTTTATCAAAAATTTACTCAATGTTTACTTAAGTTATATCAAATGTTTATAAGAAAATTAATAAAATTGAAGTTACACAAGATTTACTCAAAATTTATTAAGATTACAGAAAAATTACCCGAAATTTATCCAAAATTTACCTGAGACTTACCCAACATTTACCAAAAAATTAATGAAAATTAAAGTTACAAAAGGTTATCCAAAATTTATCTTAAGGTTTATTCGAAGTTTATTTAAGATTTACCACAAAATTAATAAAAGTTGAAGTTACATAAGATTTATTCAAGATTTATCCATGGTTTACCATAAAATTAATGAAAATTGAAGTTACAAAAAGTTTATTAAATATTTATTTAAGGTTCATTCAAATTATAACCAAAATTTACTCAATGTTTATAAGAAAATTTATCAAAATTGAAGTTGAATAAAGTTTATTTAAGATTTATCAAATATTTACCTAATATTTATTAAAGGCTTATCCAACATCAAGTCAATGTCTCAATTAAAAATTACTAAAAATTTACCAAAATAAATAACCTTAATTAAGTTAATTAAATATAAGTTTACATACTTTTGTTTGTAATTAAGGTTTGTCTAAGTTTTATTTGAAATTAAAGTTTGTCCAAAGTTTACTTTGGTAATAAAGTTAATTAAATTCAAGTTTACATATTTTTTTGCTAATTAAATTAATTAAATAATAATTAAAAATAAATAAATATATGTATAAAGATAAATGGTGGCCATGCAAATTAATAAAATTCTTAATCTATGTTTAAAATATGAAAAATAACAATTTTATGTTTTAATTAAATAAAAAATTTATTAAATATGTAGTGAAATCTAATATTTGAAAAAAAAAATAGTAAAATAAAAATACATAAACTTAGAATGAAAATATAGAAGTTTTGTCAGTAAAATTGAAAAAATCTTTCAAAAGTAGATGTTGCGTGTAAATTTCACTTAAAAATTGAGGATTTACATAAATTACCTAAATTTAACTTCTTTTTTCAAGATTACCACCACTTTTATTTTTGTCATTTTTACCAAATTTCTTTTTGTATACACTTTTTTTTCCTTCTCTCATTCCTTATTCTTCAAAGCAATAAACATGACTATATCAATCTTTAAAGTAACGAATATGTTGAGAAGGAGTCTTCTTGTAATCATTCTCTGTTTTTTTTTTATTGCTTTCAAGAACAAAGATGCAGAGCAGAAAGGATCATCATTCTCCGTCAATCATCACAAGTTAGTCCTCCTCTTCTTCGTGGGATTTGTATCCTTCAATATTCTTGTCCGTGGAGGATGGTGAAGAAGGTCATTTTATATAGTTGTGTGTTATAAGCATTTTTTACAGTGTAGAATAAGTGAGAGTCTCATTATGAGACAAGTTGTTCATGCGTTATTTATTTATTTATTTATTCTACCTTCTCTTAGTTTATTGTTTTATAGATTTAGGTCGACAAGTTTGTTCAATCAAATTTAGTTTCGGGTGATGATCTCATCCTATAATACTCCTCTCTTGTCACTGGAGTATAATTTTTAGTTTCTTCGGGGGAAGAGAAAGGTTTGGGGGAATGGGGCTTCCGCCATTTTTTCTGTGTTTCCTTTTTTTTTTTTTGTAAGTACATTGAAAATTTTATTAATAAATAAAAATGAAGGGAAAGTGATAAAAAAAAAAAAAGGGAAAGTGATAAAAAAAACTATCTCTAAAACTAAGAATAAGAGTCCAAACAAAATAAGATAACCTTGCTTTTAGCAAAATAAGGACTGAACAAGAAAAAAAGACAAAGCTTGACCTAACAAAGAAAGATTGAAAGCACAAGATAACACAAAACTGATCTATAAATCAATTTAAAGTCTTCCAACATAGAGAATCTTGTTCAATGATGTCAGGAAGCACACTAGCTACCATATTGTCCTCTGCTTCGAAAGACAAACCCAATATCTTACCGACTTAAAAAGTTCGTTTAACCTCAAATAGAAACTCATTTGAAGGAGAACCAATAAATTTTTTGTTATTTTGTGCTATATTATTGTCGAAGGGTTTCCAAACAGAAGTAATATTCCTTTTAGATTGCAACTTATTTTTACTTTGCCTTTTGATTTCCCCTTTAAAATCTCATTAAAAGATTTGATTCTTGTAGTGGATTTAGAGCTAAAAGCCGTAGGAGACAAGGCGGAAGATGACCTTGGGCTTAGGAGAGCTTCTGTTGGGTCTATGCATGCCCCTAATAGCCAAGAGCCAAAACTGAGTTTTGCTCCCTTAGCAACACAATTAGGAGGATCCTTTAGGGACAACAAACTAAATACAGTGGAGTGAATTTTTATTTTAGCTGGAGCATGACTCATAAGGTGATGGAAGTTGGAAGAACAAAACCTAAAATAGTTATGTCATCATGCATATGAGTATTCCACTCTCCAGTCTCGATGCATGGCTAAGTCAATTCGTTAGTTTAGCTTTAATATGTTGTTTTTTTTATCATTTTCTTTTTCATCAAGTCTTTTATGAAAAAAATTTAATTATTGTGTTATTTAATCTTTCTTCTTCCCCTCCTTCTTCTTCATTTTTTTTTTTTGAAATCATCGAAATATTCCCAAGATATATACTTAGATATTCTGAAAGAATTCCTAAAATATATCTAATGTATTCTCGAGATATACCAAAAATATTTCTAAGAATGCTGAACCACTGTATACCAAATGTGCACATTTTGGTAAACTTTTGGTGATTTTTTGAATATAAGTATTCTTGTAATATTTTTTAAGTGTTTTTAATAATTTAAAAAAAAATTTAAGCAGAGGTAATAGAGGTAATGTTACAGTATTTTAAGAGCTTTTGATATTCTTCTAAAATTCTCTTAAAAATTGGATCATGATGTTAATTAAATAAAGACTTTACCCTTTTCTAGTGGGCTAATAGCAAAATTGATCTGATTCCAATATCTTCAAAAACTGGAAGACTTCACTACAAAAGCCATCAAAATATGAGATGAGATAATAAGAGTTTCTTATTTTTTAATTAAAAGTTTCAAAAATCAAACAATTTTAAAATTTGGTCCTTTAACCGATATATATGATGCAAATTCTGATTTCTAGATGGTTGAAAAAATATTAATAAAAAAATATTTAAAAGAACCCAGCTCCACATATACGAGTCTTACCAATTTCCAACACAAAAGCTTAAGTTAAATTACACTTCGTTTTCTCTCAAGTGATTTCTATATTAATATTTCATTCAACCGAAGCTTCTTCCTAAAATTGCAACAACTAATCAATTGGGTTTTATTTAAGATCAATTAAACAACAATTCAATCAATTAGAGCATTTGGGCAAGATGAGAAACATGTTAGAATTCACATTGGCTGGTAATAACAATATATTATAGACAATTTTCTTCCTTCAAGCAAGCTTTTAGAAAAAGTTTGGTATTCAAAGTTTATTAATCTACCGAATTTTATATAATATTAGAATTAAACGATGCTAAAGCATCTATAATTAGAATGTTATTAGTACAGTTTATTATTTTCATGTTCCAAGTGATTTTTTGCTGTATTGTATTCTATAACAGACATGCACGTGAGAGAAAGGCGTTGGAATTCGGTTGTTAATAATAATACATATTATTTATGATAGTTTGTACAGCCCTCCTACTTTGATATAGCTTTCATGGAGAGTTAAATTCAAAGTTGATCGACCAACTGAATTTTACAAAACTCCCTAAACCACAATTTCTTATGAGGTTTATATTGCTTTATGAAAATAGTATTTTAGTTTTAATTGATTTCCAACAAAAATTAAGATTGGCCCCATTTGATGTGATGGCCGCCCTAAATCTCAGCCATTTAGTTTCTTTTGTTTAGAATCTTTTGGCCTTTTTTTAATCAGTAGACACGATGTCGAATTGTAGACAAGGCAATTGCCAATTGGCTCAAATATATAAATATCTCACTGTTCAATAACTAGAAAGGGAAAGGGACAGACATTTACTTTATATATATATATATATATATATATAAATAATGTCTTTTTGAACTTACAAATAAAAAATTACCAAAACTATATTTTAAAGAATATTAAATTCTTAATTTACTCCAGACCATATTTTATCACCTAGCTAGTTATTGGTTATATGTGTTAGACCATATCCTTACCATATCTTATTTTAATCTCTCAAATTAAAAATTTTTATTTCAGGAAAGATAAATTTTCTGTATATAAGTAAAAAATATATTAATATAGATAAAGAATATGAGTAAAATATTATATTATTTTATTTTCAATTTGGCTAATGTGGAATAATGGTCTTTTTCCTTGGATGCTTTTCCCAAAAAAGTCGCCATCAAAATGGAACTTCATGCCCATAGATTTAAAATTTAATAAAGAAAAGTCATTATTGATATAAAGCTGTGGTTAATAAATCTAAAGCGTAAAATTATCTTAATTAGTTTGTTTTATAGAGGATTAGAACGTCCATTTTTGAAAAAGGAGTAAAGAAGTAATTTTCCTTTTAAAAGATGTATCTAGTGTACTTTCCTCAACTGGAAACAACCTAAATCAGTTTAGTTTGGGAATAATTATTTATTAGAAGAATTATCCCTTGATAAAGAAGCAGGCATCAGTCTCTCTTTTATAAATAATAATGTTTATTCTTATTAAGAATATATAAATTGGCCAGGTGGTTTGGTTCATTGATTTTTGTTTTTTGAGGTGATAGGGAAGGCCACGCAGAAAAGAAAAAAAAAATGGAGGAAAAGTATATGGAATTGGAAGCACAGGTCGGCAGCATGGTTATGAATAAAGGGCAGCCACAGCAATTGGTCTTTGGCTTAATGCGTTGATACATTGACATATGGATTTTTGTCCACGAGAAAATTTCTATTGAGTGGATGCTGTCCAGAAAGTCTCAAATTCAGTCTTAAAATTAATTATATTCAAAATTTAATCACTGTTAATACCCTTCATTTCATTAGTAAGATTTGAAACCGATAGTTCATTCCAACAAACTCAATCTATTTAACTGAGCCACATAATCTAACACTTTTAATATGCTAAGGAATGGACCATAAAAAAAAAAAAAAAGTAGGAGAATATATATATGGCTGCAATTGCTTTTACTTTCAAAAGAGGAAAATTTAACCAATAATGAATTCATGGCTTTGATCCCCCAATCCACCTGTTACTTTTCATTTAGTCTCTAGTGGAGTGGAATTAATGGCCAAGATAAGCCCTTGCCATCATTCCTAAGAAAACTGCTCTTTCATGCTCATTTTTCTTTAGATGGATTAATTGATTAATCAATATATATAGTTGATTAAGTGAAAATTTATTTATTTTTGTTGTCGTTGTAAATTTTGCCATTTATAAAAACACATTACTTTATAAATATATATATATTTTTATATTTTAGCTATTTAGATTAATTTAGATTTACATATAATGGAATTGGAAAGTGAGTGCTTTCTTTCAAATTTAAAAAGTGCTCTATATATATTCATTAACGTACAATAAATCAATTAAAAAAAATGCTGTATCTCAAAATTTAAAACTATTAATACCCAATATTTCATCTCGAAACTTTTAATTAAAAAGTCTCAACCATAGGAATATTAGTAGAGTTTATTGCTGAATTACGGAGAGAAATGTCAGCTTGGCATATTAATTATTAGTAAATAAATAGTTTCCAATCTTTGGACAGTTGATGGAGAATTAGCAGGATCTCTAATCAACTAATGAATTATTTAATTTTAAATTTGTAATACAATAATTAACTAAAAATCAACCAAAAGATATACTAATTTCTTTTTTTTTTGTTTTAAAAAAAAAAAGATCGACTGGAAGGCTACCTTTTGTTACTTGTTCGAATCAGTCAAACCAAAAACTAACCTTAAAAAATTAAATAACGTAAAACCTCAGATCCTTTGGCTAATATTCCTTGTTAATTTATCATCAATGGCTTCAGATTCTTCCTTCAATTTGTCGTTACTGCTCTCATAAAATCCCTTGGCAGACTCGAACTCGATCATTGCCCCGGATCTCGAACCCGCATTAGCCCGAACCTTACGCTCCCTTCCAGTTCGCCGCTCTTTCAAGGGCCTCGAGGAATCAACAGATACGACTTCTCCGTCGCCGCCGTCTCCTAATTCACTTCTCCGATGAGAAGATGAGCGGTTGATATTGTCCTGTGGTTCGAACAAAGAACAAGATCATCACCATTTTCTCATTATCTTCTTCATGGAATAGCCTGTAAATCTAAAAGCAAGAACAGAAAACACAAAACTAAGGAACATAATTAACAAACCTGGAGACGAGACTTAAGATCTGAAGGACTCTCATGCGATCGTTTCACAGATTTTATTTCATCACCAAAATCGAATCTACTAACACACTCTAGGTCGAACGTACAAGAAGAAGAAGAGGAGGAGCTTGTCGAAGACCACGGTACCACCTGATTATCAGCGTCTGCTTCGTCCTCTTCATCCGGCGCTAAATCAACATCAATTTCATCATTATCAGCCTCAGATTCTTCCTCCTCATCCTCTCGTTCATCAAGATCGACTTGATTCACACATCTATCACAGACAGAAACAGTACGGCTGAGTTTATTTCCGGAGGCTTTCCACGGAGTTAGAGATTGACAAATCCGGCAGAGAAGAGTACGCGTGTGTCGAGCGACCAGAAAGTTAGCACCGTGAACTTTGGCATCGCAGTCCCAGCAAAGGTTGGCCTCGTCCGATTCGCAGTAGCTCGTTGCCTTGAGCTTGCACAGCTCGCACTT
Organism: Balakata baccata; assembly: GCA_949630135.1. Taxonomy (NCBI): domain Eukaryota; kingdom Viridiplantae; phylum Streptophyta; class Magnoliopsida; order Malpighiales; family Euphorbiaceae; genus Balakata; species Balakata baccata. Next base: position 32,946 of record CATIWF010189762.1, read on the forward strand.
CTTCATTTTCCTTTTCTCGAAATTTTCTTTGTGAGCGGAAAGAATCAGGAAGGAAAGTAAAATGGGGGCAGCTTGTGGTCTTACGCGGCAGCGGTTGTGCTTATATTACGAAAATGGACCTCTTTAAGCTCAACTTTCCTCTATAAGTTAAAAAATTATGGGAAAATTAATATCTACTAATAAAGTTTGATATATTTACTAAATTTTAACCTTTATTCATAAAAAATATTTTTTATTTTAAAAAATATTAATATAATATATTAAATATTAAAATAATTAGTATAATATATTAAATTTGCAGAAGATATTAAATATAATAAGTTCAATTTAAAAAAAATAAATTTTTTATTATTTTATCATAATTTAATATTTTTTTAAAGAAATTTAATAAAATGATGTATTAATAAAATATAATAGAATAAAATAGAAAAATTTAATTTTATATTTTAAGGAGATAATAATACGAAATATCCATAGTAATTTTCTGAAAATTAACCTTTTATGAAAATAGAAATGACAAAAAAAAAAAGTTTTAGAGAGGAGGGTAAAATTGTCATTCGGGACAGGAATTGAGCAGGGCATAAGAGTGAGAAGAGAGACGGTAGTGGTGAGAGGGAGTGCCAGGTGTTGGGGCGGTGAGGGAGCAATTGGATTGTGTGGCTGCATTTTTGGTCCCATTTGATTTTTTTTTTCTGTTTCCTGGGTTTGATGCGGAGGGATTTTTTGTACTTGACGTGTCAATCAGTGGGATAGGGATTCTGATTCGCTTACGTGGCAACAGCATGACGTGTACGTTTGGGATTTTCCCCTCTGCTTTTCCGTCTACCAAAATGGTCCCTTTAGTTTGACGGGGATAAGAATGAAGAACGGCGAGATATGTTTCTCGTAGGATGCTGAAGTCAGATGTATTTCAGTTTCAAAGGATACGGCTTTACTTTAACCGTCTGTTTTCTTTTTAGAATTTTAATAAATATAATTTAAATTTTTATATTATTATAATTATTTTATATATTTCCATTTATTATTTACAATCTTATCTCACCTTATTAAAATATAATTTATTAATAAATATTTAATATATTATCGATAAATTAATAACATAATTATATTTCAATGCATACAGAAATTATTATAAAAATAAATAGGATAAATAGTGTTTTTTTTATATTATTAAATTAAGACTTAATGTATTAGTTGGCACCTTAATTTGATACAACAAAAACTGAACTCAAATTTTTTAAATTGCATTTTAGAGTAAGTTGAAGATGCAGTGGAAAGGGTGAAAAAAAAAATAGGAAAAAGAGCAGTGCGAATATATATATATATATTTTCACATAAAAAAAGCACAAAATACTTATTATAAATATATATCTCTTAAATATTAAAATACAAAACCATATTATACACTTTATAAAATTTAACCAATTATATGATACATTGGCAACAAAATGTACTAACATCTATTTCAAACTAATAAGTTACTCTTGTATTGCATAGGAAAAAAAAAATTTATACAGCAAATAGAACGAATAATATAATTAAAATCTTAACAAAAATTAGCATATAAATAAATGTAAAAGTTACTAAAATAAATTAATAAAAAAATTTTATATAATATACAAATATTGATAAAGTTTTGGAAAAGGTACAAATGGATAATAGTACATCGAAGAATATGAATAGCAGTAACGGTATTTAGCTAAATAATTAATAGCAGTGTAACACCTACGAAATAATGTCTAGAAATTTATATGGTATATAGAAGGTATTTTAGTAATTTAAGAGCAACAATATAAATAGATTAAAATTTAATAAAAAAAGTAAAATAAATTAATTTTTGAGTTAAATTAAAATTAATTAAAAGATGGAGGGATGAGAGAAAAGAAATAAAATTAATTAAGAAGAATAATGAAAAATAAGAAGTTATTTTATTTGATTGAACTATATTTTTGTTATGAGCACATTTGGGTAAAGCTCAAACTCATGACAAAAATTAAAGCTCAAAATCCACTTAAATTATTAGAGTTCATATTCATGAGAAATCAGTTACTTGAAAGAAACAATAAAAAATGAGATCCTAGAGAATAAGGGTAGTTGGAGAAAAATGACAAATGAGCGGAAATAACGGCTAAATGTGGTACACTAAATGACAATTAGAGAATGTGCAGTCATTAGAGAAAGTGGCAGAGGGATCATGACCAACAGTTAACTTGCTCTGGTGTTATATAATGAAAAGACAGTTGCAAAGGAAAAAAGGAACAACAATCAACAACACTTAGCAAATTACTCAATTTATTCAATTTCTAGCAATTTTCATTAAACATTAGTCTTTTTAGCATAGCTTCAGTCCTTCTAATTTCAATTCAGTTTCATTATAGCTTGTTACCATTTCTTTCATCACTAAATTCATCATTCCTCAAGCATTGTGTCTGTTTAATGTTCATTCTTCTTTAAAGCTCATATGCTCCCTAGCTTAATTGTCTTTAATGTCTTTTAGTCCATTCATTGTTAATATTTCTATTTTATCAGCAATTAGATCTAAGTGTACTGTCAAGTAAACTTAGTATCCTACAATTGTTTGATTGGAAGTCAGAGTACAAATTTTATTTTAGTTTGAAAATACTATAATTTTCTAGCATACTTGCATTGTGTATTCTCTAACAATTTTTTGTAGTCAGCATATATTTGGCACACCTAGTGGGACCCATTTGGTTGCAACTGCATACTTATGGAAACTAGAAGTAAAAAACCAAAAGAGTTACAGGGCTCAAGATATGTTGCTCCAACAGGAGAATAGGAAAGAAGAATTCCCCACTTGGAGGAACAAATTGAAAGCTTGACATTTTCTCAGCATGTTGAAGAGGAACAAGGAAAAAAAAATCCATCAGAACCTCAGGTATTAGGTCATAATCCAAATACCAACCATTTTAATTTTTTTGATATGTTTAGTTCCATGTTTGAAGAGATAGGAATCAATTTCAAAAGATAGAAGCTCGCGTGACTGAACAATTGAACCAAATAGTTGAGCAAGCAAAGCATTAGACTAGAACATTCATTGAAGAGATAACTCAACATACTGCCTCCTAAGAGAGAGGAGAGCCAAGACAACAAGTGGTGGTGCATAAACAAGAACTTATCTCTATACCTGCTAAAATACCATCTAGTGAGCTCGGGGGCAGTGCTCTGGAAACAACAACCGAGAGGCAGGTGACTTATACCACCCACAAGTTCAGAATTAGGCAAGGTACACTCTTCCTCACCTTAGAAAGGAAAGGACTCCAGGCCGTGGGGCTGAAATTGACAAATATTCTTTGACAGGATACTTCACAATATATGGATACAAATATTAAATTAAGTTTTACCTCAACAAAAAAAAGCACAAAAATGCAGAAATAATTCTAAACGATTTTTCATTAAATATAACAAAGTCATACGAGAGTAGTCATCAACAAAAGTTACAAAATACTTAAATCCAGTTTTAGACTGAATTGAATAAAGACCTTAAACATCAGAATGAACTAATTCAAAAGGAAAAGTAGCTCTTTTATTGACTCTAGGAGTTAAACTAAGATGATGATGTTTAGCAAACTTGACACGACTCATAATCTAAGGAAGATAACTTACTGAACTGTTGACACAACTTCTTAAGCGAAGGAAGAGAAGGATGCCCCAATTGATAATGTGCCTAAAAAGGTTATGTAACTCTAAAGCAGACAATAGACTAAGGGATCTGAGTGTCAAGAATATAGAGACCTTCTGACTCATATCTTTTACCAATAATTTTCTTCATCATAAGATCCTGAAATAAGCAGTAATCATGAAAGAATGAGATGCAACAATTAAGAATGCGAGTAATTTGGCTTATAGAAATCAAATTGAAAGATAATTGAGATAAATGAAGAACATATGTCAAAGGAAGCAGAGGGGTTAGATTAACTGTACCAGACCTAAGAATAGAAGATGATGACCCATCTGTTAATGTAATATTAGAAATGGACTTATGCGACTGGAAAGTAGAAAAGAGATTAGAGTTACCCATCATATGATTTGTGGTACCAGACTCAATGACTCATTGAAGGAGGTGGAAACAAGAAATGCTTTGGATATACCTGAATCTGCAACAGCAATAACTGGAGTAGATGAAGACTTTAATAATTCCTGGTACTGGAAAAATTTGGCAAATTCATCGGTAGAGATAATGATTGTTTTCTCATATGCAATAGTAGTGGATGCCATATGAGCATAATGAGTTTTCTTATTTCTATATTGAAGCTTTCTGTAATCACGCTTCATATGGTCTCACTTATGACAATAATAACATATAATTCCTCCTAAATCTGGAGCTTGAAACTCAGCAGTATTAGATCCTTCTTTACCACTACCCTTGTGATAAGAACGTCCAGACTCATGATTTTGACTGATAAAATTACTATTATATTGAATAGGTGTAGGTCCTTCTATACGAAGCATCCTGCTAAAAACATCATGCAAGAAGGAAATTTCAGAATTCGAGAGTATCTAAGACTTTGTATTCTCAAATTCAGAAGGAAGACTAGCTAGAAAACCCATAATGACTATTTGCTCTCGTTGATTCTGTTGAACCTTCATATCAGAACTAGAGGCAGCATCATATTAAGCTCCTTATAAGTTTTCTTAAAATCCATAAAATAAGTAGTAAGAGACTGATCTTACTTATCTACATGATAAAATAATTTGCAAATCTTATAAATTCGGAAAATCATTTTCCAAAATATAAGAAATCTAAAAAATCCATCAGTTTCTTAACATACTCACAGCGATTATTCAAGCCAACGACCTCACTATCAATAGAATTACAAATCTGCAAAAATAACTGAGCATTTTCCTGTAACCATGTTTGTCTAGACTCGTTTTTAGGTGGATTGTCAATCATATATTGGTCTTTATCAATATCCTGTAAATAAAGACGAATTGTCTTGCTCCAATCCATATAATTAGAGCTATTGAGTTTGTGTTGCGTAATTTTAAATATCACCGGAATCACATCAGAAATACTATCTTTTTGTCAGCCATATGCAAACAAAAGCAATTATCCAACAAAACAGAAGCAACAAATCAAAACAGAGTAGACAATTGTGAAAAAATGAGTAAACATAATCTAGTTTCAAGTGAGCAGGAAAACTAAGAGAGAATAACCTCAAACAAGTTTGGAAAAGTGTTGTACATACAAGGGCGAGTCAAGCGGAGGTGGCCAGAGGTGATGGCAACGACGGACACGCCGGCGCATGATTCTACGGTAGGAGATTGGGGTGGCTCGTGATTCTCACTAGCCGAGCATCTGACCACCGAATTCTGAGCAAAGGTTAATCAGCCGGCGGTGCTTCTCGCCAGGTGGGTGGTGACAATAGAAGATCACTCCAAGTGGATGACCCAATTTCAGAACCTTAATATGTCAAATTGACAGATAATTCAAATCTAAAAAAATATGTTCTAGACCCAAATACTACTCTCTAATACTCTGATACCATGAAAACACAAAGATATATGAATAATATTTATTGTATCTATTGATGTAAAATGTTACATATTTATATACAAAGACTCTATGCTAATAAAGAAACTAAGCTAATTAGGATATTACATATTTATAGCCACTAATTAAGATGTCTAGAGATATGCTAATATCTGGATCCCAGACTGTCCTCCAAGTCATGGCTATGCTCATATCTGTCCTAGTATGTTGATTTTGCCAATTTTTTTATTGTTCACATGCTGTTTGGTTTCAGGTCTCAATGAATTATTATAGCATAATGGAAGAATTGATGATTTTTTTATGGTTATGTTGTTAATAAGTGCAGTTATATTCGGGCAACTTCCTATTTTAGAGTGATAACAAAAAATATTTATCAATTGAGGATTATATTCGTGCAAATTCACATTTTAGGCCATTTTGAAATTTATTTCTTACTTTAGGGTGAATATTGCTAACCTGAAAAAGAGGGAGTCAGTTGACTGATTTGAAAAGCAAAAACTAACAGTCTGCTTGTTCAATAAGTGGAGCGTGGATAAGAGAAGTTGTCCGCTTCTTGAAAAAGTGGATAGAGCTTTCCATTGTCTCAAGAAACGGACAGCATTTGCTTTGACTAGTCTTCCGTTAAAAATGCCCTATATGGAGAATTTTAAAAAAACCTAATATGGGAAATGTTTTGAATACCCTATTTCGAGAAAATGCCCGTTATGTTCTTGTTTCGGGGAGATTTTGGTTGCCTGCTTTATACGGGTGACTTTCTGTGGGAAACAACAAATGCAAGGGCCAAGGTAGAACCATGCTTCTTGATGCTCTTAAGGATAATTGGGTTGACACCCTTTACTTGGACAATACATACTGTAATCCTTCTTTTGATTTTCCACCTCGAGAAGTCGCTGCGAAGCAGGTACACTCACACACATCCCCCTTGTGCATCCCATTGTTTACTTCTTTGGCTGGTGAAAGATAATAAGCGTCAGTCTTAAGCCATCGTAATTATCTTATTGTTTTGCAGTGTAATTATCTCTACAGTCAGAAGATCAAAATTTTTTATTGCTGTTGCCGTAGTGCAGAGATGAAGTAGGGAAAGCCAAGTGTTGCTAATTGTGAGAAAATGCCTGCCCATATTATCGACAAAGACATATTTCGAAGTGAAGGGAACATGATTAGCTCTAGTATATTCTTAACTATAGGAGAAATGAAGAAATTGATAAAAAGCCTGGTTTATTTCAATAATTGATTTCAGGTTTCTCAACCTAAAAATCTTTCATTGAAGAGTGAACCATGATATTCTTCTTATTGGGTTAATTTCTGGCTGACAGCAGGTTGTTGATATTATTTCATCTCATCAACCAGAGCTCGATATCATCATTGGGATTGATTGTTTGGGAGAAGAACTTTTATTTCACATTTCACGTGCGCTTAAAATGAAGGTATGATTATTATCAACATTTGATAGAAAATTATAATCTCCTTCCCTATAGATCATGAAAATGATCTTCTATGAATAGGAAATAATGCTAAGTAGTCTGGATATTCAACAACACTAGTTTAATCTTTGTGTAATGATTTGAGCGCTTATATTTTCTTTTCTTGTACTTGGGAGTAGGAATTATTTGGAAGCAAATGATTTACTTGAATTTATTTTTCTTAACCATCCACTCTTTCATCTTTTGGCTATCTAATTTCCTGTTTTCATCATGAAAGATTTGGGTGTGGCCTGAACGCTTGCAAACAATGCATCTTCTTGGGTTTCAAGACATATTCACAACTTGACTAGAATGCGAGCGGTTCCTAGTTACAGTTTTAGCATTAGTACTTTAGAGGGGTTAAATACAATGCATCCAACTATGGGAATAATGCCATCTGGTCTTCCATGACTGATAATGTTGGAAACGGAAGCGAGATTTAGATTGAGGGAAGTTTTAGATTTCAGTCAAAAGTATAGATTTCAAAAATTTTTTAATTTAACTGAAATATGCAAATATATTTTGCATAACATACAAATACACTTTTGTATATTAACCTTGAGTATTTATCCATAATTATTATAAATCATATTTTATAACATTTATAGATAATATCCATTTATTAATATCATCTCATAATTTTAGAACAATTGGTTTAAGATTGGGTAAGAGTCATAAATTAATAGTTTCAATATAAACGACTCATAAATGAGTTTAATCCATTTTGATTTACTAATATATGAGTGAATTAAGATTGGGTATAGATCAATTGTTATATGTTGGAACTGGTGCATGTAGTATTATAGACCAAGGTTCGTCACATGTATAAGAAGCGATAACAATTTTTTAAATAAATCAAACTTACACAGTTATCAAACATACAGTGACATTTTTGTAAATATTCATAATCTATAATTAAATAAAAGTTCATTAGTTTATTGAAAAATGTTAATTATTTCATTAAAAAAAGGTTCATTACTAATAAAATAAATGTTCATTAGTGTATTGAGAAAGTTCGAATAAACTGAAAATGTTTATTATGAATAAACTGAAGGTTCATTAGTTTATTGAAAAAAATTTATAAGGTCATTAAAAAATGTTCATATACGAATAAAATAAAAATTCATTAGTTTATTAAGAATATTCATTGCAAATAAACTGAAATGTTCATTACGAATGAACTAAAAGTTCATTAGTTTATTGAAAAATATTTATTAGTTTGTTAAAAAAAGTTTATTGCAAATAAAATAAAGGTTAATTAGTTTAATGAAAAGATTCATTATGAATAAACTGAACAGACTCATTACAAATGAACTAAAGGTTAATTAGTTTATTAAAAAAGGTTAATTAATTATAAAACTGAAAGTTCATTACGAAGTAGAGTTTATTAATTTATTGAGAAATATTCATTACGAATGAAGTACATGTTCATTAGTTTATTAATAAAAAATTCATTAATTTATTAATAAATATTCATTTCTTATATTAATACAAATTCATTCTATTTCTCTATGTACTTAATTTAATGAATATCTTTTTGTATTTTGATTCATAAGTATGAATTTATTGAATCTTCTTAAAAAAACTCAAAATGTAACAAAAAATCAAAATAAAACGCACCGAAAAAATAACAAATCGGGACAAATAGCATCTGAAAATGCTAAAAAATACAAAATAACCGTTGATTTTGTTTTAAAATAAAATGGACATTTGTCAATAAACTAATGAATATTTTACTAATAAACTAATGAATTTATATCAATAAATGAATATATGTAAGTTTGTTTTATTTACAAAATTACCACCATATTTTTATTACTCATCTCACACTTGTTTGGTCCACGTTACAATGTAAACCGTGATCCACAATATTATTTGCGTGTATAGATTCTCATTTAAATCTATATATAAATTAGAATGAGAACTTCATTTTTTTTCCTCCAAATTTTTATTAAGTTTCTTATAAAGTTTTTAAAAAAACTACTTAACATATTAATTATTTTTAGTATTTTTTATTTGTTTACATAAATTTTTTTTCTAAATTTTTTTATTAATAAAAATAAATTTTGTGATTTTGTAGTTCATATATATTTATAATTGTTTTTACTGAAAAAATTATTATTTTTACTGCTAAAAAATTAATTTTTTGAAATTTTCAATATAAATTTTTTTTTTATAAAAAATAATTACATGTTTAAACTGTAACATTTGCCTATTTGAATTATCGATTGATGCACATGAATTAAAATTGAATAAGTCAAGACAACCGTAAATTAAACGTGTTGTGTCCAAAGCAATACTGATACAATTAAAGTCTAATTATGAATTAAAAAAATGGATAATTAACGAAGTTATGATACTAAATTTTTGAGTGAGACTAATAAGATGAGTGAAATTTATAATTTATAATTTTTGATCAAACGAGTAAATTATTAGCAAAATACACCAGAACGTAAGACATGTTAAGACAAATCTGCGAGTAAAATTTTAAGTTAAAATCCCTCTGTTTAGTTTTCTAAATTGATGATATAAAATCTATATCCCAATTAAGTTTTAGATATATTATATCTATATATTAAATGAATGAGTTAGAGTTAAAAGAGTATAAGTATCTATTCATAAATGGACTAATGAACGGCAAACAACCCAAGCTATTTAGATCCAGCCCATCTATTTGCCGCCTATTACACCAGTATTTTGGATAAATTACATATACGGTATTCTAACTTTTTAATTTGTAACAACTTAATATTTTAATTGTAATATGTAATAGAAACCCTTACATTTTGAGTTTTACGTTAAACTCCGTCTACTAAGTTAACAGAATATTAATATGACATTTCCATCTCTTCGTTTGTTTCTTTCCAAAAACAGTTTTTAAAAATAAAAAAAATGAATGTTAAACGCTTCTATAAAATACAATGCCAAACAAAGCCTTAATATATAGCACCGACTTAAGTAGTTTAAGAATTTAATATAGAGAATTTCCAGCAGAAAAACTTCAAACATGATTTAATAGAATTTTGAAATTTAATTTTCAATTACCATTGAATATTTATTTTGTTTTATTCTGGTCCCTCAACTAGTCAACTTCAAAGTTTTTCTTCATTTTTTTTTTCTTTTTTCTATTACGCACTAAACTCCAAAAATTTTCCTATATATATATATATATATATATATATATATATATATATAATTTTCACAAAATTTAGCCAAACCTTTCAGATGTCAATTAATTATGTAAGAAAATTATGACACAAAATTGGATCATGGTTTTATTACAAAATTTTGCAACTGTGACATAATTAACAAAATTGAAATTCATATGTATATGAGATTTAGCAAGAGTACCGCTGCAAAACTTGAGCTGATTCCTAATTTGACAGGGCCCTAGCTAGTTGTGGGTTCATCATGTGTCACATAATTTAGAAAAGGCATAAGAAATTGTATTTGTCTCATTTTGCTATTTTGCTTCTAAGCCCTTTAATTCCCTTTTGGCCATATTATCACTTTAATAAATTAAAAAAAAAAAAAAACTAATATAGGGCCACTTAATACTGATATTACAATTCTCTGTCTAAAAATTTGATTTTTTTTTTTTATTTCTTCTTACCATGTCAGCTTAGATAGCTGTAAATTAACTTTTTTAATTTATAAGGTGATAATATGAACTAAAAAAATAAATTTAGAAGACAATTTGAACCTATAAAAATCTTAAAAAGCAAAATGATAAAACAGAGAGCTATATATAGCTTATGCCTTCAGAAAAAAGTGCAAACATGATTGAATTCTCTTGTCTAGAGGTTTTTCATATAGGGAAGAGAGTGTCAACTTCACTTTGTAGCAATAATCTCACTAGAAAATACATCCATTCTTAAAACCAATTTTCTAATATAAAATTATTTTTTTCTTATCATCTTAAATTGAAAGTAAAACCTTAAAAAAATGAGATAAGATAACACGTAGGGATCCATTTTTTTTTAATTAAAGTTTTGAGTTGGAATTCCAAGCACGAAGTATCTTTAAAATTTTGAATAATTTATCCTCTAATGAAACTACCCAGCATGAATTAATCCAAATTATTAGATTTTGAAACTAATAAATATTTGTGTTTTAATTTTTCATTTTTATTATATCTAAATTTAGATTTCAATAATCTCAATGCTATTTCAATAATGAATGCGCTCGGTTTCTAATCAATATAACGTATCCAGTCTCGAAATGCATATATTTGTTGGTGTCTGAATTAGCGGACGTGACAAATTAACTCAATTAAATATTATAGGAATCTCTCCGCCATAATCTCATAATAATTTTTTTCATGCTATATTATATATCTTAATATATTATTCAATTTAAGATTGATATCAATTTATGTATGTATAAATACCAATATAATATAAGAATATCCATGTGTACATTAAATATCTGAAGTGATTGTCATTAGGACACATCTCTAACAATCTCTCACTTATATTAAAGTCAATTGTCTTTGTACATTACATTATAGGTGATGATATAACAATCATATTTCTTTTGGGAATATGCTTTTGATTCTTATTGGATAGTAAACCACAACAATTTGAAAGTCATATTATTTCTAACGGTAATACACGCGAAAGACGAAAGAAACAACCTCTTAAGTTAATGGGGTGTTAAAACTCCATAGTGCTAAAAAAAAGTGACATAACTTATACAATAGAAGTGTATCTATGTATAATAGAAACTTATAGGTTGACTCATTATAACACATCATTTGTAGACTAATCTAATTATAAAGTAACATATAGGTGGATTCATTAATTGTCAACCAATATAAATAAAATAATTAAATGTGTATTATTATATGATTGTATTAATATAGAGATGATATGTAGTAGACTAAGTCTACTTAATTAATAATTTTTTTATATACTAGTTAAGAGTAAATTATGAATTACGTATTACAATTAATATTATACTCAATTTAGGTGAAGAAACAAGACCATTTTATATTATTAGATTTATACTACTAGTCTAATTTTCAGATTATCAATAAAAAATAATTTATTTAATAATAATAATAATAGTTTAAAGGGAAAAATTACTATTTACTTCATCTAATTTAACATAATACACTAATATCTCTCCTGAAATTTGAAAAATATACGATTTGATATATATAGTTTGACATAATACACTAGTACCTTTATAAGATTTGAAAATTATATTATTTACTCTATGAAGTTTTGACATATTATACTAGTGTCTCCCTACAAATTTGATTTACTATATTAATACATTTCCGAGTAAAAATGAATATTCTTTTTTATCAGTATATTATATTCTTTTTCAAATATCAGGAAAGTATTAATATATTATATTAAACTATATTAAACAAATCGTATATTTTTTAAATTTTAAGAAAATATTAATGTATTATATCAAAATATATAAAGTAAATAATAATTTTTTTCAGTTTAGATGATTGAAACAAAGTTACAGTGGTCGTTATTGTGAAAAGCAAAAGTAAATAAATAAATAAATAAAAGAAGAGAGAGAGAGAGAGCCAGATAATGGATTTTGTCAATTAATAATGATTTAAAACTTCAAAAAAAAAAAAGATTTAAAACTGAATAACAGTACTACACATTACCAAGGTTCCATCTTCCATACTTGTCGGACTGATTATAAGACCATAATATTTCTTCATCCAGAAGCAGAGAAAGTGGGTCTAGTAATGGTGTGAAGAGATCACTAGGCATGCAGTAATTATCAGCAACAAATGGTTCTGTCCAAAAATTTCCACTGGGTTCTTGGTATGCCTCGAAGAAAGCAAATTCATAGTCAGATTTTGAGTCACTTGTGCACAAAATCGATGAGACATCTGATGAAGAAGATGGCTTCGGAGAGAACGATGTTTGAGAAGAAGTTGCAGTAGTATTCATGGGAAGATTAACATACTGTTCAGTGTTTTGCTGTTGTAATTGGATGTTTTTAGGTTGAGAAGATTGATATTGTTTTTGTTTCTTTGAGACAGAATCTCTTTGCTTGCGTTTCTTGAGGTTGGTATGCCAATGGTTCTTTATTTCATTGTCTGTTCTTCCTGGTAAATGAGCGGCAATAGCAGACCATCTGCATATAATTAATTAATGAAGATTATATATAAATTCATTAGCATGAGATTCAGCTATGAAGCTAAGATTAATCAATGATTACCTGTTGCCTAGTGATTCATGTAAACGAAGAATGGTGTCTTCTTCATCCTCGGTATAATTTCCTCTCTTAACGTTTGGGCTAAGATAATTCATCCATCGCAATCTGCAACTCTTCCCACATCTCGATAGACCTGAAAATTTAAAAAAAAAAAAAAACCCCCACATCAGAAATTTCTCCAACAACTATTAATCAATTAATAATTAAGCTAGAAATTAATGAATTAATGGTGAAAATTAATCATATAACTACCTGCATATTTGGGCAGTTGGCGCCAATTCCAAGAGCCATGTTTAGTTACATAAGCCATTAGCTTCCTGTCTTCCTCTGGAGTCCATGTGCCCTTTCTTAGTCCATTTTTATCACAGCAAGGAGTTCTCACCATTTTCGAATCAATTAATGAATTATGTAAGAATATCAAAGAAATTCTTGGCAGAAATCATGAGTCCAAAGTCACAGATATTTATAGTACTGCACTGTGAGTTTGGCTGCAAAAACGTGTTTCATATTAATTTAGCATTCAAAGAATGATAAAAAAAAACTCTTTCCAAATTTTCTTTGGTTCAGATTTGGTTGCATTCAAACACTAATTAGGACAAAAACATGTCCATGTCATGTCGAACTTCAATCCTAAAAATTACAAGAGGGTCCATTCAATTAAAAAGATTCCAACTAATTCAAGATTAATCATTTCATATCTGGTCCCACCCTATTCTCTTACTTTTCTTCACACATAACATAGTGACCCACCATATATCTCATCATATTCTTGTTCATTCTTATAATAAAATAGAGAAAGTAGTTACTAATCCGCAAAAGATAGATTTAGTATTGAAAAGAACTATTTTAACTGCAAGATTTAAATTAATATTTATATTTTTCATGAATTATTTAAAGGAATAGTTTAAAAAAATAAATAAATATTTGGATATATTTAATAAGGTTATATATAAATAAGATTATATTTGTAATTAAACAAAATAATTACACTTTAAAAAAGATAAGTGATCTATAATTTCTGAAAGTCAAGAATAGATAATGAATCTATTTTTTCCAAACAAAAATAGTATAAATGGATATTCTAAGTATGTTACAAAATTTAAGCACGTGCTTAAAATGGTGTGGATAATCATCATTTCTTAAGCTTGTTTTTAGAGAGAATTAGTTCTAAGATTCTTCAACATAATATGAGAGCAACCAATTTTACGAAATTAGGCTACTTGCAAATATCTAATCTACGAACTTCATGCTCCAAGTTCCCTATATGATTTCAGTGCTAGGCTCAAAAGAATGTGTTAGAGATATGAAAAATGATCTAAATGCTTCTTACATATGATTTGGACAATCCTTCTACTTTAAACTAATTTCTGATAGTAAATTAAGTCAAAAGATCATTGTTTAATATATATATATATATATATATATATATATATATATATATATATATATATATATACACATAATGAGTAAACATCAGACCGATATACGATGATTATACTAGAACTTGGCATTAACAAATCCCTTTCTGAATGAACATTCTTTGACTATTTTAACTCTAACTTTCTATTTAATATCTAAATTTATCCTACAAATATATTTATCATACACATAATCCTTTTTAAATAAAAAAATTCCCATTTTGATTTAAAATCAGAACTTTTATTACCAATAAATTTTAATTTAATAGTATTGGTTAAATTAATCCTTTTAGGAAAAAGTGCAAAAAATAATATGAACGTTTAAAGTTATATTTATGTTTTTTATTTTCTCATTTAAATACATAAACTTTTAAAATTTTATCATTTATGAATTCCGGTGAAACTCTACTAGCATGACATAAAATTTCGGCGAGATTAAAAAAATTGCACTGATTAGGAAGTTGAGTCATTTTAGAAACTTTAAAATGCAATAATTTTTTTTTAATTTTAAAACCTCAATCTCTCTGTCGAAATTCTATTGATAGTAAATCTTGTGTTTCTCCTTGTTCTGTTGACCAGATAACTTCTAAGTACGATAGCTACTTTATTATTTTTCAAATTTAAAGAGAGATTTAGGTTTTAAAATTTAAAAAAAAACAAAATCGATAGCATTTTAAAGTTTCTAGATGATTTAGTTTCATAGTCAACACAACTTTTTTAATTTCACTCAAATTTTTTGTCATGTTAACAAAATTTTACTATATTTCGTAAATTGATAAAATTTTATATATTTAAATAAAAAATAGAATTACAATTTAATTTTGATATAATCTTAAAAGTTCAGGTTATTTTTGATAATTATCCCATCCTTTTATTACCAATAAGTTTTAGCTTTATAATATTAGTATGATTATTAAAACTCTAAAATATTGAGTTGAAATTTTCAGTTAGAGCCTTTGTGTAAAAAAAAAAAAGGTAAATTATTAATACACCTCTAGATATGGTTGAATATACTAATTAGTCTCTTTATTTTTTAAAATATATTATAAAATTTCTTAAATTTGGTTTCAATAACTAAAAAAACCTTATATTACTTTTGAATAGAATATTTTATTACTCAACTAGAATATATTATGTTAATTAACTAAGAAGTACCAAAAATACACTTATTTATTTTTTTTGATAAATTTGAGATTTTGTTAATTTAAAAAATACAATATTAAAAAAGAATGATATATTTGACATTTTAGTATCAAGTTAATGATATTAAATTTTTTTGATATTTTTTTGGTATTTTTTAAGACAAAAAAAAATAAATTTGATATTTTGTTTATATGTAATGGAAAAATTAATAGAATGAATATCTAGTATTTTAAATTAAATATAAGAGATTTTATGATATATTTTTAAAAATAAAGGGATCATATTCAACCAAATCTTGTAGAGATTACAGTAAATTATCAAAAAAAAAAAAAAATCAATCCTTTTGTTCATTAGTCAAATTATGGGTGTGCTAATAATTACGTCGTGAACCCCTTAGCAATAAAATGAATTAAGAAGAGAAAATTATTTATAAAAAAAATATCAAACCATCTCTAGAAATTTATGGAGGCTAAATAAAAGGATTGAATATATATCGAAATAAAATGAATTGAGAAGACAAAATCTTTTAATATATCAGTCAACAATTT
This sequence comes from Balakata baccata, assembly GCA_949630135.1. NCBI lineage: Eukaryota > Viridiplantae > Streptophyta > Magnoliopsida > Malpighiales > Euphorbiaceae > Balakata > Balakata baccata. The sequence continues at coordinate 49,225 of CATIWF010189762.1, forward strand.
AGCATCGAAGAGTTCGGTCAATAATTTCCATGTAGGCACTAATTTTATGAATTGACATTTTTGTTTTTTCTTAAAGAGCACATCAATATATACAATAAATAAGAAAATAAAGATAAATTAATATGATATGGAAAATGAGTGGATGGCTTTTTCCAATATATATATATATATATATATATATATATATATATATATATATATAACATCACTGACTTTAAAATTAGTGCATGCGTGTACGATATATATACCAAATGATATTGTACAGACAACGAGCTCGTGATTCTTTTTTCTTGCATAAAGTACATTATATATTAAAGAAGAAATTGGAAATTAATACCTTCTATATTTTTCAAAAGCCTAAAGGTACAAATAATACCCTTAACTATATATATAGCATGATAGGAATGAGTTTTTTCGTCACTTTATTCAGGTTAAAGAGGTTTTTCCTCTCATTTTTAATAAAAAAAAATAAGATTTATAAAAAAAGATTATATACAGTACAAGTCACACTTTTAATTTTGATTCGTTGCAATTAAATATCTTAAGTTTTAAATTGGTACAATTAAACCATTAAAGTATTGCTCTGTTTCCACCGTTAATCCGATTCTATCTTGATTTTCATTTTAACCAATTAGAAATTGACATATATCATACTTAAAATGATGTCGTTTAGCTAATTGAAAAAGTAAAATGGTCAGATTATCCCCTACTTAGAAGTGCAAATCGGATCCTAACTATTGACACAGTACAATTAAACTCTTTATGTTTTAATCTGATACAAATAAGTTTATAAATTATCTCGATTTATATCTCCTTTGATAAAACTTGTTGAGTTAACTTAGTTAATAATCACATACTAGCACATAGCATTTTTTAGCTCAATTTAAAATTTGTTTTTCATTTCATTTTTGAAAAAAACAATATTTAAAAAAAAATACTTTTTTATCTCCTATAATTTGATATAATACACTACTACTCTTCTGAGATTTGAAAATTATATAATTTGCCCATGCTATTTTATTATAATTCACTAATACGTCATTTTGTTAGATTTTTTATTGAAAAAATGTTAGATTGTGATGAAATAACCAAAAAAAAATTATCATTTACTCCTTAAAATTTGACATATTGCACTAGTATATCTGCATGTTTGATCTATTACACTAGTATGCTATGAAGTTTGAAGTATTTTACTAGTATCTCTTTGAGCAAAAAAATATTATTTTTTCTAAAAGGATGATATAGTTTAATAAAGATAAAATAGAGAAGACAAATCGTATAATTTTTAAATTTCATGGGATACTAGTTTATTATGTTAAATCACATGAGGTAAATTGTAATTTTTTCTATAATTTTTTAATTAATTTATATTTTGTAATAATTTAGTTATATAATTTATTTATTAATTAAAATTATTTCTTAATATAATTTTTAATATATTTCTTAATATAATTTATTCTTTTACAAAAATGAAAAGAAAAATAAATTTAACCCAACTAAAACAATATTATGTGCCGGTCTGTGATTGGTAACTAAGTTAACTCAATAAATTTTATTAAATTTGATAGAAATCGGCATAATTTAAGAGTTTATTTGTATTGAATTGTGACATAAAGAGTTAGACTATACATAATCAATAGTTTAGGGCCGATTTGCATTTTTTAATTTAATTCAGGTTCTAATTTAATCATTTTACCTTTTTAATTGGTTGAACGATACCATTTTAAGTATAATATGTGTCTACTTCTTCTTGGTTAAAAATAGAACCCAATTAGCTCAACAGAGTCGGGTTTACAGTGCTAACGAAGCTATACTTTAAGAACTTAATTATACCGATTCGAAATCTAAAGGTTGGACTTAATTGCACTGAGTTAAAGTTTGAAATATAACTCACACTGTAAAATATAGTTAGAGGCTAATTTGTACGTTTATCTTTAATAAAAAAAAAAACAAATTTATCAATTATATTTTGAGTCAAAATTTAATTGCGGTCACTTATACATGCATATATCTTTTTTGTATTATATTAAATTACTATATAATACTATTCCATAAAATTGGAATCAACGACAAACATATAAAAGTAAATAGTTTTTATTTTTATTTTTAAGAAATGAGATAATATAGTAAAGAGAAGTTCAAGTTTTAAATATAAAATATTTTTAAAATTTGAGAAAAAATACTTTATTTATTTAATAGGTATTGTCCGCATGAATTCAAATTAGTGTGCAATCTCTAAATTATAAAATACTGGATATTTGAAAATAAAAAAAATAAGTATTTCTTTTTCTTTGACAAATAGTTATGGTTAAAATTATTGCGTCTTCAATTTAACATACAACGGAGAAATTATTGAAAGAGAGCAAAGTAGCTATAAGAGAGAGAACTAAATAACAATACTTGAGAAGATAGCACAGCCTACACACTATGCATTCTATGTGAATAATGATAATTTTACTTAAATTTTTGGGATAAACTTTTAATATCGCATAAAAATTAAATTGTAATTTCTATTTTCTAAATAAATTTTTAAAATTTTATTAATTTATGAATTTTGTAAAATTTTGCTGACATGACATAAAATTTGCTAAAATTAAAAAAAAGTTGTACTGATTATGAAACTGTATTATTTTACAAATTTTAAAAAACTATCATTTTTATTTTTTAAAAAAATTTAAAACTTAAATCTCTTTGTATATTTAAAAATAATACATATATAAGTTGTTAGGAGTTGTCTAGTCAACTAAGGAAGAAAAAACAAAAATTTTATTGTCAGTAGAGTTTTGCTAGAAATATTTAGCTTTCAAAATTTTAATAAAAACAAAAATGATAGCGTTTTAAAATTTATAAGATGACTCAACTTTCTAATCTGCACAACCTTTTTAATATTGCCGGAATTTTATATCATGTCATGTCATCAGAATTTTGTTGAAATTCATAAATTGATAAAATTTTAAAAGTTTATATATTTAAATAAAAAAATAGAAATTATAATTTAATTTTGATACAATATTAAAAGTTTAGTTTATTTTTAGTAATTATCCCTAAATTTTTGGCTGTCAGCAGGAAAAATCGATGATTATCCACATTGGATATATTATAAAGTAGGAAAAATTATTATTTACTCCCTCTAGTTTGATATAATACACTACTACTTTTCTAAGATTTGAAAAATATACGATTTGCTATTTATAATTTGACATAATATACTAATACCTTTTTTAAATTTGAAAAATAATATAATACACTAATAAAAAAAATATTCTCTTTTGCTCGGAGAAATATTAGTCTAGTAAATCAAATTTACAGATAAGTATTAGTACAATATGTCAAAACTTTATGGATTAAATAGTATAATTTTTAAAGATCAAAGAAATATTATTGTATTATGTCAAATTACAATAAGCAAATTATATATCTTTCAAACATCAAACAAATACTAATTTATTATGTTAAACTAGAATGAACAAATAGTAATTTTTTTTATAAAGTATTATTTACAAAAATTCTGACTATATCTTTCAATTTTGGCTTTGAGATGAGTTAGATTTAAAATTTATTTATTTATCTAAAATTTTAAATAGTATTAGATGATGTTGAGATGCTTCCAATTGGTTAGCAGGTAACAGTAGTAGAACTATACTCTAACTTTTAATTTATAATATTGAAAATCTAATATATATACTATTTTTATAATATTTACTTTTCTGAATAATAATGGAAATCTAATAAATAAATTTTACACTCTAAAATAGAGTTTTGGCTCCACTACCAGCGAATAATATGGCATATATGCTTTATGTTTCAAGTTACTCTTCGTTATGTCTTATCTCCATCACAGTTATCAAATCCAGCCTTATTCAAGATAACGGATCAAGGATTTGAAGTTAAATTGGAATCGAACTGGAATTAAATCGATTTATATGAAATTTTTTAAATATATAATATATATTATATATAATAAAAAATATAACATGTCATATATATATAATAAAATATAAAAATAACTTATATAAAACTTATTTCATATTCAATAATATATTTAAAAAAGTAATGTCTTTAGTTTAATTAATACATAATAACACCCAAATTAAAATAGAACAAAAAAATTTAAAAATTATTTTAAGAGTTTTCTCTTTGCTTATAACCAATATAAAATCATAATTTGAGATGATTGTAATTAACCAAATGGGATTTAATTTCAATATTTTCTTAAGTTTCAAAATAATTTTATATGATTATTTTGTAATATTGTGTGCTAATTATAAATATACCGATATTTAAATTCAACTTTATATATATATATATATATATATGTGTGTGAATAATTAAAATTAAAATTTTTATGAGATATATTACTGACATTAAAATTTTTTTGGCAAAAAATACTATTAATTATATTTTGTAATATTGTGTGCTAATAATAAATATACCGATATTTAAATTCAACTTTATATATATGTGTGTGTGTGAATAATTAAAATTAAAATTTTTATGAGATATATTACTGACATTAAAATTTTTTTGGCAAAAAATACTATTAATTATATATTATTAATCACATTAAAATACATTAAAATTTTTTTGACAAAAATACTATTAATTATATATTATTCAATTTTAATTTATTTTTTTTATAAAATAAGAATAACTTATTAGAATTATTTTAATAATGTATATTATTAGTAAAAATACCTTGTAGAAAATTGATAAAACTCTCTTTGGCTCACGAGTGAGTTGTTGCCATACTAATTCTTAAATCACAAGTTCGAGTAGCCTGAGAATCATTTATACCATTTTTTGCACAAAACAAAAACAAAAATTCTCCACTCTTAGCCCGCTTGAGCCGCTCTGTGTAAGCCTGTTCGCAGTTAACCTAACCAGTTTATCCGTTTTTGGCACGGTTCAAAAATCTCTCAGTTTGTATTGCCAAAAATAATCAGTCTAAGGTCTGGTTAAACCGGTCAGGCCAGTCCAGTTTTTATAACTGCGATCTCTAGTAGACATGGACATAAGGGGCGTTGAATCATTTCCGTTGACTATAACTATAAAATAGGGACATCGATAACTATAAAATATGGACGGATCTAAAAATTTTTTTTTTCTGATGGTGGTAAATTTAATTTAATTAGATAATAAATTAAAAATTACAACATGAAAACCAATAAACAAAAAATATATAAGTAAGCAATATAAGGCTTTCAAACATTAAAAAAAATTAATTAGAATTAGCTAAATTGATATACCGAACATGAAATAGTCACAACAAATATTGGAGGTCATAGATTCAATATCAAATCTCTACAAAATATACAAAAAAAAAAATACATCTTATAAATTTTATAGTCAGAAGATAACTTCAAAAAGATATCATATACAATATTAAACTAAATTTGAGAAAATTAACCAAATTAAAAACTAAATATCAATTCGTAATCAAATATTTAAATTTCACATATACTAATGAATAATAATATTATAAGTATATGAAATCTCAAACATCAAATAATATGAAATTTTAATTTAAAAAATTTGGGTATCAATAATACTATAAAATCTAATTAACTTTCATAACTAAGATAATTTAAAAATATATAAAAAAGAAAAAAATTAAAACATTTGAAAACTAACCTCAAGTGAGAAACTATAGACTTTTTATGTAACAAGTTTTGCTTTTATACCAATCTAACTTTTTCTTTTTGTTTGCTGTTAATCAATTGTCTTTTTACAACATCAAATGGGACTAAGAATTAAAATGGATATTAAAACATATTTTAGGAGGGCATGGAGGCAAGTGCCACTATTGTGGATCTGTCCCTGCTACAAAATTGTTAGCAAAAACATATGCAGCAGAATTAAAATCATAATCAATAATAAAATTTAGGATTTAAAACCCTAATCAAATAGCATTTTTCAACTCTTGCAAATATAAGGATCAAACTATTTTTCACATGATCAAATGTATAAAATAATAGATTGAGAATTACCTCTTATAGTGCATAAATCTAATCGTAATTAATTTCTAGTTATCTAGCTCTCTAAGTGTAGAACTTTTAATCTATTAGCACCAAAAGGCAGGAGCAACATCAGTAAAAACCATTCACTGTGGAATCTAATAAATCCTTTGTTTATTTTGTAGAAATGGAAGATACATTCTATATATCTTTTGATGGATGAAAATAATATATATATATATATATAATTAATCTAATTAAATAATTTTTTATAAATTGAGATAAAATATAACTCTTTTAAATTTTAATTTCTTTTAAAATTAATTTTAGGGCATTATCATTAACAATCTCCTACTTGCACTAGAATTAATTTTACTTTCTATTATAATCGGATACAAAAGATAAGCTACAATATATATTTTTCTGTTTTAGGTTCTCTTAACTATAACTCTTATAATTGAACTCAAATCACATCAAATAAATAGGTATTTTTAGACTTCAAGTGTGCTAGCACCTTGCTGGCCATGCATGTCCAACTTATAAGCTGCTCTTACTTTTATTATTGTGTGTGACTTTCTAGGTTCGTTACTGAGCTAGTTATGAGAAACATTATGACAGTTCATAATCAAAAATAAATGGTACTACCACAATACCCTTAGAGTTTTTATAAGTCATGAGTATGACAACTAGTAGTATATCATGACTATCCAAATAATGATGAAATTTGTTTCATGGTGAACCTATTATGATTTAGATTACCATATGATTAAATCCTTCCATTATCTCATATTCCAATTAAGTCAAAGTCATGGTAATGTCAAACTCTTAAGACTTAATTAATGCATTAATTACTTGACCATTAATGAGTAATTAGGTCTAATCTAATAATTAATCTATCATGGCCAGAAACTTTGTTGTCAAGTATTTGTGTGATTGCATATAATATCTTCTTTGTTTACTTCAAAGTAACAGATTCCTTAGTAAATGAACATATACCTTCATGTATAACTAATTAGAACCATTAAATGCTAGTACCAGTACATGAGTATAACCGATACTTAAAGCATTGATAAAAACTAAGTACTCATACATAAGATAATTATATCATCTCAGGTTTAAGGATTACACATACCATCTAAATCTGATAATGTATTATTGACAAGAAGTAAACTCTATGTAATTCATTATCACATAAGTTGCTGTTCAGAATACTTTGTCATGCAATTATTCCTTATTATTTGTTTCCATATTAGATATTGAATGGCATGATTCCATCATGATTAATATCTCATATTAATCATGGATAACAAATACAAGCCAGTCTTCTGGATTAGTAATGCTCAATCTGAAATTCTACAACTAAGAACCTTTTTATAGTACTAGTGCTAAGATATTTGTCACTCATATTCTCAACTCTTGAGAATGAATACCTCATCTAGTATTAGAGTACTTATCAATTAAAATATAATATTAACAATTAATTGAATTTAAACTTGCCATTAAATAAAAATGTTGCACAAAAGGATATGTTTCAAGTATTATTAATATATCACTAATAATTTCCAATAAAACCAATCTTAACAGTATCTAAGTCTCACCTTTTCTAGGCAGTGATCTAGTTGCCGTTAATTCATGGGCTTTGTAAGTGGATCAGCTACATTCTCAGCAGATGCTATTTTCTGTACCTCTCCCAATAATCTCTCGAATAATATGATATTGTCATTCTATATGCTTAGATTTCTTGTAAGACCTTGGTTCCTTAGCTTTAGTTATAGCTCCATTGTTATCATAGTACAAAGGTACTCCTAACAAAATGGTTGGAATCACTTTTAGTTCTGAAATGAACTTTTTAATCCAAACAGCTTCTTTAGCTGCATTCAATGTTACAATATATTCGGTTTTTGTAGTGAGTCAACTATAGTTTTCTACTCTGAACTCTTCCAACTCATATCTATTTCATTACAAATAAACACATGGTCTGAGACAGACTTTTCTATCATCCATATCTGATAGGAAATCGGTATCTGTAAAGCCTTCCAACTATAAGTTACCTTCTCCATAAATCAAAACTAAATCCTTAGTCATTCTCTAATAATGTTTTTAACTGTTATCAAATGTTCTACTCTAAGATTAGACTGATATCTGCTAGTCAAATTAATAACATATGCAATATTTGACCTTGTATATAATATTGCATACATTAAACTTCTAATACCTAGTGCAAATGGAACTTAACCATTCTTTCTCTTTCTTCAGAGTCTTTGGAGACATTCCTTTTGAAAGATGAATACCATGTCTAACTGGTAATAGTCCCTTCTTTGAGTTAAGCATGTTGAACCTTTTCAACACCTTCTCTAAGTATAGATTGGGATAAACCTATAGTCTTTTTCATTCTATCTCTATAGATGTGAATTCTAAGAATATAAGTTGCTTCTCCTAGATCTTTCATGGAGAAAGTACTAGACAACTAAATTCTAACTGATTTCAACATACTAATGTCATTGTCTATTAATAAAATGTCTATCTATATACAAGACTAGAAAAGTGATTGCATTCCCACTAGTCTTTTTGTAAACACAAAGCTCATCTTCATTCTTGATAAAGTCAAATGATTTTACTGCTTCATCAAAATGATGATTCCAACTCCTCGAGACTTGCTTAAAACCATAAATAAATCCTTAACCTTACACATCTTATGGGACCCACCCTCTAATTCAAAACCTTTAGATTGTTCCATATATATGTCTTCCTCAATGTATCCATTAAGGAAAGTAGTCTTGACATCTATTTGCCAGATCTTATAATCATAATGTGCAGTAATAGCCAAAAGAATTCTAATGGATTTCAACATGGCTACAGCTGAGAAAGTTTTCTCATAGTCAATTCCTTGCTTTTGGCAATTCCCTTTTGCCACTAGCCTAGCTTGAAGGTTTCGACCTTCCCAACTGAACCAATTTTTCTCTTGTATATGAGGATAGTGATCACTACAGAAAATTGAATACCGCTATCTCTCACCCATTTATTCCCAATAGGTACTATACCTTCAGGTGGATCTACAAGTTCCCAAACTTGGTTCAAATACATTGAATCCATTTCAGAATTCATGGCTTCTAGCCATTTTGAAGAGTCTATATCTGACATAGCTTCCTCATAGGTAGTAAGATCATCTAAATGATAATTTTCTGCATAAATGAACAACTTTTACATATTCTCATACAAAAGATCTAATTTCTGTAATGCTTGAGATACTCTACTAGACCTACATAGTTCTTGTGTGATGATAAGATCAATAGGCATCAGATCATCATCAAGCAAGTGTGCCTTAGCTTGTTCAATTTGTTGTTCACTTGATATTTCATCAAGTTCTACTCTTCTCTTCATGCATCCATCTTAAACAAACTCCTTTTCAAGAAAGATAGCATATCTACTAATTACAACTCTTTCTTCATCAGAAAGATAAAAATAGTATCCAAGAGTATCCTTTGGATATCTAACAAACCTTCATTTAATAGAATTTTCTTCTAATTTGTATATTTAAGATTCTTGATATAAGCCCAACCAACCCAAATCTTAATATGCTTAAGACTTGGAGCCCTAGCTTAGAAGGAACTCTATTAAGAATGTGACAAACTGTTTCCAAAGCATAACTCCAAAAAGAAATAAGGAGATTAGTATAGCTCATCATAAATTTTACCATGTCTAACAAAGTGTAGTTTCTTCTTTTAGAAACACCATTTAACTGTGGTGTTCCTAGAGGTGTCATTTGTGAAATTATTCCTTGTTCCTTAAGGAATTCACTGAAATCAATACTTAAGTATTCTCCCTCTTGATCTGATTTAAGATTCTTAATACTTTGTCCTATTTGTTTTTCTACTTTTTCCTTAAATCCTTTGAACTTTTCAAAAGATTCATGCTTGTTTTTTATTAAGTACACATAATCATACCGTGAGTAATCATCAATAAAGTTTATGAATTAGAAATATCCTCCTCTAGCCATTATATTAAATGACCCATATACATCACTATGTATGAGATCAAAAATATGTTTGGCCCTTTCCTTTTGTCCTACAAAAGGAATTTCGGTCATTTTGCCCCCAATAAAGGATTTACAAGTTGGAATTGGGCTTGAATGCAATTGGTTCAACATGCCTTAAGTTGTTAACCTATTTAACCTATCTTGTTCAATATGTCCTAATATTAAATGCCATAAATATTTTATATTATATTCAAATTTAGAAATAATATTCACAACTAAAATTTCTTCAGCATGCATCTTATCATTCAATTGCAAATAAAATAAGTCATATTGTAATAAACCAATACCAATAAATTCATTTCCAAAATGAATATTGCAAACATTATCCTTAGATGTAAAAACATAACCATTTATAGTCAAACTAGAAATATAAATAATATTTTGATAAGCACCTTGCTGATTCACACTGGATTCCACGTGCCCCATGCTACTCGGGTAACAGCGTAAGCTAGTGATGCTTTCGGCTACTGGACTCTCACCATCTAGGGTGCAGCACTCCACCGCTTCGCCTAGCAGCACGACGCTTGTATTGCTCTCCTACAACCCCGTTTTCACGGTTTAGGCTGCTCCGATTCTTTCTTTTTCTATTGATTCTTTTCCGATCGAGATGTATGGCTCCATGAGTCTATGTCTCAGCTCATTTCAAAATACTTCAATTGGTACACGCAAAAAATAGGCCAATTCTGCTACTTTTTGCTCAATTTTTCGTGGAGTCAAATTCTCATCAGTACGAGTCAAAGGAACGGCCCCCGGCCTCTGATTTCCATATAAAAGACATGCCGAGCACAAATACCCTCTTTAACTTCTATTCTAATAGACTGAATACCTTTCATAAGGAATCGGAGTAAGATGCGACGATTTTTTCCAGGAAATCCCCAGCGAAAAATACACACTATTCCTTCTTTTCTATCGAATCGATCATAACCACTACCTACATTCCAAAAAATTGTGCACCACAAATAAGAA
>CATIWF010189799.1:0-38743 GCA_949630135.1 Balakata baccata
TAAATCTCCTTATCATGGAGCTTACTTTGAGCTTCAATTTCTATTCACACATTTTCCATTTTGAGCATATGAATACATTAATTCATAGTCCTCATGTCAAGGAACATATATCCGGGTCTTTTTCCCAAAACCGAATTGTGGGACCCACCCGAATAATCTTCTCAAAATGGCTCATAATCACATTTTTTCCAACACTAAGAACTAGAAACAATCCCACAAACTATCACTTTCAGCAAATGATTTTTTTTTTTCAAAATTTAGGTCTTGAAATATAGTCTCCCTCACGTGGGCGCTTTTTTTTTTTTTTTTTACATTAGCAATAGATCTCCAAAAATCTATGAGCGGGACCGTGATTAATTCAATTCGGGTTAACTATTGATCCATTATAGAATAAAGCTTTTTCAAAACTTTTTTTTAATTATATGTGTTATGTCAAACAAAATATATAAATGAATAATTATGTAAAAAATTAATATTTTCAGCAAGTATATGTTTATAACATAAAAATTAATTTTTTTATTTAAAAGAATACTTTGATTTGGTCCTTCGCTGATTGATTTTGAGTTTAGGGGAAATTATAATATTATTGATATATTTTAGGGAAAATTATAAAGTATAAAAATTTAGGGAAAATTATAATATAATTGATATATTTTATAGCACATCAATTATATTATAATTGATTCCAAAATTTTTACTTTTTATAAAATTATTTATGATAATATATATATATATAGACAACATATAAAATACATATAACACAAATGTCTTTTTATTATTATTTGGAAACCGATTGTTTAAATGTGCACATTTTAAAACCAAATGCGATGCACTGATTAAAAATATAGTGCATTAGTAATTGAAATAGCATTGGAATAACTGAAATCTAATTGTGGATCTAATAAAAATGAAAAATTCAAATTCAAATATTTAACAATAATTAATCAAGCAGAATCGAAAATCGATGTTAAATTGCAAGAATATAATTTTTGCTCCATTGTTGAAATCCAAATTTGAAAAAATAAAAGTTAAGTACGAATTAAAATGAAAATAGAAAAATGTAAGGACTAAAAGACAAATATGGAGAAACTTCAAATGAAAGTAGGAATTGTAAAAAATAAAAACATGAAAATGAAAGAACCTGGGATATACACGTAAAAATTCTTAAAAAAGGGAGTTTGGAGTAATTTTCTCAAGCAAAATTTGTTTCTTTGTGGCCTGATTGTGAAAAATTTCATTGTCATTAACATTTTGTCTGTTATCAATCTATTTTCTAATAGAGTAAATTATAATATATATATATATAAATATATATTTTCTATATACACGTATAACATTCATATAGCATACGTTTAACCAATTAACAATAGATGTTTGAATTTATCTATACATAAAATATTATATGTTAGCTATATATAAATTATATGTATAGCGAGTGAAAAAATTGTTCCTGATCAGTCTTCAAACGGTGGTTCCCGGAACTTAAATTGTCTAGTTCAAGATTTTTCAACTTTTGAATTCATTTTCGGTGTTAAATTTGAAAAACAAAGCTACAAAATAGGAGAACCAGAGATGGTAGCCATGACGTGCGATTTTTTATTTCTCGATCAGTCCTCAAACGACGATTTCCGGAGCTCAAACTATCTAATTTAATATTTTTTGACCTTGTGAGTTTATTTTTTATGTTAGATTTGAAAAAAGAAGCCCAAAAATAGGAGAAACGGAAGAAAAACCCTGATGCACGATTTTCTTCTCGTCGATCTCACAAATTTGGTTGGATTTTGGAAAAATTAATGTTACCAAAGTGATAAGAAAATGAAAAACTAGTTGTGGTTCAAATTTTATGAAAATCGAAGGTGAATAGAGTTGGTAGTGGTGTATGGAGAAGGAAAAAAGAAGAAGAAGAAATAGAGGGGAAGAGAGAAATGAAGAAGAAGGAATAATTAGGGAAAAAATTGAAATATTGGTGGAAAAAATTATTGGTCATCTTATTTTTCTAGAAATAATATTTATGTGAAATAAAATTTTAAATTAATAAGAAATTTATCTCTAAAACCCATTTTGCTTTGATGGAGCCTAGGGAGTCCATCGTAGCTCAAACTGGTAGGTCCTTGTCATTGTTTTGATGGATCCATTTGGATATAAAAACCTTTTTGTATTTTTATTTTAATAAATTTGAGCTAAAGAATATAAAGTGAAGGTTATAGTTGTGTCAATCTAATTGAGATAATTTGAAGTATTTCTAACTATGTTCTCAACCTTTTAATAAAAAAAAAATGTATATTCCCCCGTTTTCCTTCCTAGGGGTGTGTAAAATTGAATCAAATACTCTTTCATTTATTCAGTTCGGCTTTCTATTTAAAATTCGGTTTATTTAGTTTGGTTTTAAATGTTTAAAAATCGATTAAATTGAACCGACTAAATTTATATATATATATATATATTTTAATGATTTATTATAATTTTTAAATTAAAAAAATTATAAGTTATAATTTTTTATTTTGATTTACAGTAGGATAAAATCATAAACTATGAAAATTTATATTAAATTATGTTAACTAATTTTAATTTGAAGTAATTAATAAAGTTATAATAATTAGTTTTAATTTATACTCATTTATAAAATTGTAAAAATTGATTTCAATTTATGATAATTCATAAAATTATGGTACTTAAATTTAATTTATCATAATTATAATAGTTGATAAAGTAATGATGATATCAATTTATCATAATTTATGCTATTTTATCTTAATTTATAGCTATATTATTTAATTATAATTTATATATTGTGTTTGATAAAGTTATAATAATTGATTTAATTTTATCATAATTAATAAAGTTATGATATTTTGTTATAATTTATTATAATTGGTAAAATATATAATAATAATTACAATTTATATAAATGTAATTAATTAATTACAAAACCAATTAAATCGAACCGAACTAAACTAAAATATTTCAGTTCAATTTTTATGAATTTCCATTAGTTCAATTTTTTTAAATTCAGTTCAGTTATGCTCACCCTATTTCCTTCCATGTCAAGAGATGAATGAATTCGTCGTATTGATTACATCATACTCTCACTTACTGATAGAGTTAATAAGAATAAAGTAAAACGAAAAAGCAAGTATTCAATTTGATATATAGGAATAAATCAATTAAAGCCTAGAAAGTATAATAATTTATTAAAGTAGGAGGTGAAGCTAGCCAAGAACCTGATTCACTAAGCAATCATTAATTAAATATTCCTTCTTGACGAGACTAAATTTGGGACTAGATCATATTAGATTGGGTTGGTCTTAATCAATTTAATTATATATTTGATTAAAATTAAATATTTAGCTTAATTAGCTAGAAAGAAATTAATTTAGCTTCTATGGTTTTTTTTAATCCAATTTCGGATAAAGACACATTTTCTATTTGATTGTACTGAGTTTTACAACAACAACAATAATAATAATTTATGACAAATAATGTAAATTAGCCACAAAAGTTAAATTTTATTCTAATTAAGTCCAGAAATTCAGCTTACAGAAAGTCCAAAAATTAATTTTGGAACAAGATAATTATGATTAGGCAAAAGAAAATGGAAAAATTCGATACTGCATCCTTTTTTTTTTCCCCCTTTTTAGGGTGTGTTGATAAAACATTTATCATCTTAAGGTGAAATTTACGAAAATTCCCAATATATTACCACTGATGAAAATTAATTTCTTTACTAATTGTTACTTTTTAGTGCCAATTGAATTCTTTAAACTTACAGAAATAAAATATCCTAGATATTTTAAGAAGCTTTATCAAGAAAAAAAAAAAGCTTTATCATTTAATTTAAAAAGATAAAAGTCTTGTTAAAAGATAAATTATACATTTTTATTTTGTATTGACAAAATTCTAACAATTAATTGAAACTAAATTGTCAAATTATTTATTAAATAAATAGTTAAATTATACAGATGTGAAATGTGAGCAAAATTGGGAAAGTGTTGATCAGTTTGAGTCTCTATGAGGCTCTAATTAATTAGCAACGATTAGTCTATTACAAAACTTATTCGATCTTTGCGATATAGCTCTGCAAAATGCAAATATTACCGAGAGCATCCAAGCAGGGAACCTGGGTTAATTTCATTTATGATCGCTGAATTTTATTCTTATTGCAGTAAAATTATAAAAAAAAATTTCATTCTAAGAACGTCACTCAAATATATTTTCATTTCAGTAAAATTACTTCCGGCTAATTTTCCAATTTAGATAATTGGAAAGCTAACATGACATGTGATGTGTCATCAGAAATTTGACATGACAGTTAATTTGTCATAAAAAATTTGATGTGGCAACTAATGTGTAAGCAGAAATTAATCTAAAGTGACTTTGATAAAACAAAAATATAGTTCAGTTATTTTTTTTGACAAAAAAATTTATAATTTTAATGCAATAAAAGAAAAAATTCGATAACCATAGGTGAAATTAACTTGGAAAAATCTGAAATACTGAATCGAATTAAATCAAGTATAACTGAATTTAGTTTTTTGAAAATTAGGTTTGGTTTTCATTTTTAGTAAATTTGATTCGTTAGGTTGCATTATTACGGTTTAATAAATAACTAAAAATAACCCTAAAACAATTGATTGCTTGGAAGACGTCAAAATCTAAATCTTTGCAAATCTAATCCTCAAAAAATTAGAGTATCTAAATTTTTAAAAAAAAAAGTGGGATAAAATGATAGTATATATATATAAAGAAATTTTTATATCGAATACATATAGATGAAAGTAATGAAAAAAATATTAAATAAATTATTTTATTTATGTGTATGTAGACGTTTTTCCTATATATGCAAAAGGAATCGGTTCCTTCAACTTTGAAGCAATATTAAGGTAACTGTGACGGGACCCAACAGCAACCCCCCACATATCTGATCTCTATAGTCTATATAATGTAACCACCCGTTCTCTACTCTTACAAGCAACCAACAAACAAACACACAACAACTACAGATACTAATTGAGCTAGGATTTTTACAACTATGGCAACTCAATCAGATCGTCTTACTAAGATTGGAAAAGAGGGTTTTGCCTTGATAGAGGAGTGCTATGGCCGGAGTCGGAGGACCGCCGATACCGGTAGGCCTGTACATCATCATCATCATCAGAGCCAGCCATTTGTGTACTATGGGCCTCAAGTTTCCACTGTGAGATTGCCAGTTGCTGGTAGCAATGAAATGGCTCAACATTATGGCGGAATTATGGCGAGCGATGGAGCAATTACCAGCGACCAGGCGGCTGAATGTTATGGTGGCTTTGTTATTGTGGATCACGGCAGGAGAAAACCTTTTCGCAGGGCTGCTTATTAATTAGTATTAATTAATTATTAATTAGTATCAATATCATGAAGTGAACCTAATTAAGGTACTAGGTTTTTTCTTTTTATTATATATGCAAATGTTGATATAGTTAATCAGGGTAGAAGATGGTTGTATTTTTGTAGCTCTCTTCTGGTTGTTATAGTGTGTACTATTGGCACATCATGTATAATTATGACTTTAATATATAGTTGCCTTTAATTCTCTCATGGCTCAATAATATTCTCATAAATTTATTGTATATTGATCAACCTCATATTTTATAAATATCAAATTGATTGTAAAAGCTTTTTCTTCCTTTTTTTTTTTAAATGTCTTTAAGTAACCGACTAATTGATTCATCAATCGAGATATAAATCAAGTACTCCAAGTTTGATATATATATATATAATCTCTGTTGTTTTCTTTTGTATAATCAATCTAATGCAAGCAATATGTATAAAAGAGGGGAGAATATGTAATCGGAAAAGTTCAAATCCCATATATCTAGGGTTAATTTCATGAAATTTATTTTTATTGCAGTAAATTAAAAAAATATTTCATTCTAAAAAAATTACAAAACTATATTTTCATTTACCAAAATTATTTTAAGCCAATTTCTGGTGACACATCAGCTATTACGTTAGATTTACATGACAACTTCCATGTCAGCTTTTCGGTTATCTAAATTGGAAAATTTGTCATAATTGATTTTAATGAAATGAAAATATAATTGCGTGATTTTTCTTGTGACGAAATTTTTTTTGTAATTTTACTGTAATAAGAGAAAAATTCAGTAATCATAGATGAAATTAACCCAGATATAATTTAACTCCCCTTGAAAGGTTTGAATGTCAAATATTTCGAAACAAAAATAAAAATAATAAATGATATTTATCTAGGAATAGAGGGATTATCATATTCAATTGGACGTTTCTCGTTATGTAGTTGTTACGTATGTGCCTATCTAGTTGCGATATGCCGGTATACCTCTGAAGTCCTCTCAATGCTTCATTCAAAAAAAATATTCATGTGGGCGTCTTTCTCATAAATCTTATAAAGTTTTATTTCGAATTAAAAAGTACGGAATAAAGTAATGCGAAATTTGTTTATTTATTGACATTTAATACAGATCATTCATGGCTTCCCGAATTCTAATTTATAAATATTTATGTAAAATTTTATTTATAAATTGAATTAATTAATAATAAAAATATCATGTAAATCAGAAAAAAATTTCATGATTCATGTATATCATTTTATATTATCAATTCAGTTAATGAATTAATAGAATAAAGAATTTTCAGATATTTTAGAAATCGCAAATACTTTCTTCTGCCAAAAGCCAAGAGGTAGCTTATCTTTCCAGACCTTTGCCTACTCTGTCTGGATCAAGAAGAATAATTTATACCTCCAAGGGAACAATGAGCCCTACCACTACCATAGCCACATATTCTTATTTCTGCTATTTAGCTGTAGATTCATAAATATTTTTGGAACCTTTGAAAAAAAATAAGTTTTATCAAGAATGGTTTGTAAGTTTTATTTATTAGTTTTGTTAGGGACAATTTTACATCGGAAATTTAAAGGATAAAATATGAACTTAATTATAGTACAATTAAATTTAAATAATTTTTAAACAATAGTAAATCTATAATTATAAAGTTTGAATATCTAAACCCATAATCATCAATTTTTTTAAAATAAGTATTATAATAATATTATTTGATTCATACAATGTATATAAAATATATAATTTTTTAACAAAAAAAAAACTATATATTAATAAAATAGTGGATTTTGCCAAAATTAAATTAGAAGACATGAATGAGATTCGGTAAAGAAATATAGATAAATATAATGGATTTAGGAAAAATCAACACATAAGCCTAAAAGTGCATAGCACTTGAAGATAAATGCTATGAATAAAGGCAATAATACAAGTTCTTTTAAGATTATATATATATATATATATATCAGAAATTAATGTTCATTTATCTTAAAAATTCTGAATATTTTTGATAATAAAAATGCTGCTAAGTATGTTTTTTTTAATATAAAAAGTCCGACTGAAAATTCAAATTTAAAATTTTAAAACATTAATTATCCAGTGTGATCTTATAATCCTAATCAGTAGAGAAAAAGCATGGAGAGATAATCCATAAACTTTCTAGGACTGCACTAATTAATGGAGAATCTGAACAAGTTAGGCCTAAATACTATATGTTAGGGAAAATATTAATTAATAAGTAAAAGTTTATGTTTGGAGGATGAAATCTTTTTCTATAGATTTTCTTCAGATCCTGCAGAATACATTGAATCAATGGATATTTGTCTCTTTTAAATTTATTCATTTCTTACTCAATATGATATAAAATATAAATTCCATGAATTAGATAGATTACACTTTCCTTTTTTTCCCTACTTTTATCTGGGTTTTTGGGGAATAAAGTAAAGGGGAAATAGCATTATTTTCACTAGAAACCATATTTCAAGAATTTTTCTCTTCATAGTTTTCGAATTCAAATTTTAGATATAGAATATTTTTTAAATTTTGGAAAGAAATATTTTATTCTTTTAATATATTTATCCGGTATTTGGAAAAAAAGAAAGAAAGAAAAGAAATTAGCATTTTATCCTACCACCAATATACCTTCCAATTTATGAACCCAAAAAAAAAAAAAAAAATTGCTTACAAAACCCAAAAAAAAATTAAAAATAAAAAGTACAATATTTGCTTTCAAAAGATTTCTTACCTAAATATACAGTTCTATTTATAAATTTAGTCAATAATATATTATCATGCGTTAATATTGATTTTTTACTTAACAAATACAAAATCAATTAATGTAAAATTTATTTTTTTGAGATATAATAATTAGTTTGATTTGTTATTAAATTAAAATATAGACTGTGTAACTGGGTAAGTAAGAATAATTTTATTTTTTCAAAGAACCGTCCATGATTAACAAACAAAAAGGAGAGATCTAGGATTCAATTTGCTGCAATCTGATCAATTTGATCAAAGATTCATATTTCTTATATTCTTTTGAGATGAACACAAGACTTCTTTTGTTACTTTGACTGAGAATGATGAAGAATATCCTCCCAACTAACTTTAATTGTTAAAAGTGAATTTATCATATATGATTTTTTATTTTTGTTTCTACTCTTTACTAATCTGGATTCGCACTGATAGGTCTATTAAGTCTATTAAGGGTAAATCATTTTCTTCCAAGTTCTAAAAATGCACCATACTCATAATTCGAACCTTAAAACTCTAATTAAGATTGAAGGGACCATTACTATTTCATCTCATCAAGTGTTTATCACATATCAATTTGATACTACTACTCTATCATAAATGTAAAATAGTTATATGTTATATATATATGATAACATCGGTCCACAAAAAATTCAAAAAAAAAGAAAAAGAAAAGAGAGATCAATCCCGGGGCAATATCTATTTTAGGTCAAAATGCTATATTGGAACCGAAAGTAAGAAATGATTAATTTCATCAATAGTCATGGTTTACTTTTATAGCAGTAAAAATTACAAAAAAAAAAATTCTTCCCAAAAAAATATTCAGTTATGTTTATCGAAAACTAGTTAAGAGTGATTTTAGTGAAATAAAAATATAATTCAGTTATTTTTTAGGAAAAAAAAGTTTTATGATAATACTATAATAAGAGCAAAATTTGTGACCATAGATTAAAATAAGCCAGTAAGAAAAGAACCTGCAAAAAAACCATAAGAAAAGGATATAGAATCAAATTAGCTCGGAAAACATATCAAACATTTGTTTTAATTTCTATATAAGGAGGGCCTTATAATAGAAAACTCAGACGAATTAAGTTGAGTTCCTAAATAATAGGAATTATTGGGATTTAAGATTTAGGATTTAGAGTGGAATCCAAGAAGAGTTTTGGTGATGGCACGTCAAGTAAATAATCTTTTTGGAAGTAGGGTTAGAAGGATTTGCACTAGTTGATGAATGGTTTGGCCCCCCCAAGAGGCAAAATCCTTGTCCTCGTCACCAACCCCAATCATATGTTGAGTTTCGAGTAGTGCGAGTTGCCAATCCTAAAATATGGCAACTTACAATCATCTTATTTTCGATAATTTGGGTTTTTCTTTGTGAGCTTAGTTCATCTTTATGTATCCAATAAAAAATAATACACAATTATTCAAAACTAATTTAATCGCACTCTATTAATATGCCAATAATATTGTGTTGGGTTTTTCATAAAAATAAATCTTCAACTTCCGTGGAATTTAGTTGTAAAATTTTTTATTTTAATACACGAATGAAAGGCTTTTAGCGACAGAAATAGAGAAAATCCGCGGCAAAGCTTAATCTGAATCCACTTACAACATATACAAACATTTCTCTTTAAATGATGAAATTCCGTCGATAAGCACAAGTCGTTATTTGAGACTACGCATGGAGTGAATTTCAAGTTTGTATATTGAAAACAAAAAGGAAAAAAAATAATTCACTATATATATATATATATATATATATATATCGTACTAAGGAGAGCAGCAGACTGGAGGTTACATAAAAGGACGAAGGGAAGGGGGGCTAGCAAGGGCTTGGACGGATTGTTATACTATGAATTCCAGTTCATGTAACATTATAAACTAGGAATCCATCATATATATGAGAGATTATGACAATTTTGTAAATAAAACAAAATTACACAGTTATCAAATATATGATGATAATTTTATAAATATCCATTTATTAGTTTATTGAGAAAAGTTTATTTATTTTAAAACTGTATGTTCATTACGAATAAAATAAAAATTCATTAGATTCATTATCAGTAAATTATAGCTTATAAACTGTAAGTTCATTTGTTATAAACTATAGATTCATTAGCAATAAAGTAAAAGTTCATTACTTTATTGAAATATGTTCAATTGTAATAAAACTGTTAATTCATTAGGAATAAAGTAAAAATTTATTAGTTTATTAATAAAGTTCATTAATTTGTTAGTAAAATATTCATTAGTTTATAAGTCAAGATTCAATTTATTTCTTTGTTTGTTTAATTTAATAAACATTATTTTTTTGGTTTTAATAAATAAGTATGAATTTATTGAATTCTCTTAAGAAAATTCACTGTGTATTTAATTTAATGGATATTATATTATATTATTTAATTGTTTTTTAATTCATAATATAATATACAGCTAATAAACCTGCAGTAATAAACTAATAAATCTTTACCTTATTTCTAATGAATATTTCTAAATAAACTAATAATTATTTCTTAAACGAATTATGAATATTTACGAAATTATCATAATATATTTGATAATTGTATAAATTTATTTTATTTATAAAATTATCACCGCTTCTCATATATATAATGAACTCTTAGTCCATAATATTATAAAGACTAGAGTCTACGATATATTTTGCAGGCTTAGGCCCCAAAGGCCAAAAAAATTTATATATAGAGATTCAATTTATATGTTAAAAAATTCAATAAAATCCTTCAAAAATATATATTTTACTCTTCCAATCCTATATAAAATTTCTTTGTACCCCTCAATCATATGATTCTTGTTTCGTCTATGGATACACAATATGAAGTAGTCATCCCCTTATACTCGCCATAAAATCACACATAATATATAGTAGAGATGACTTGAACTTAATACCCCATCCTCTCAGGAGCAAATATTTTTACCACTTAAGTTAGACCTTAAGTGTATTCATGGTATATTAGCTAAATTCCAATTAATTTTTTTTTTTCATGAAAAACTCTATATTGTATTACATTTTGCTTTACCTTTTTATAATTTTTACTCTATCATCATATGTTGGATCATTTTAACATAAAATTTTTTTGATGATCAAATGATTTTCTACACAATTTAATTTAAATTTCCATTGAGTTTAAGATAATGTTTCGCAACCGGACTGAACATCAATTAGTGGATGAGTTCAAATCTCCAATTGAATCCATCTAACAAAACAATCTATTTATCCTATTCCAATTAATGAGCGATGTTCAATTCATAAATATAAAAGGAAAAACATTATCGGAGGTTGGAGTAGACTTCCGTTGCAGCAAAGTGGTTCCTTGCCACGGAATTATTGATTTGACGTACGTTAGTGAAAGGAAAGAATCAATTACTTCATCTTGTTCTAATGCAAAGGTTACCTATTAGTGAACCCAAAATCTAGTTAGCACCTTGTCTCATGTAATTTCTCCCTAGGTATTGAATTCCAACTTTTAAGTACCAAACACTTTTAAAATTTGAAAGAAAATTTAATTTGGTCTTTTAATGAATATGCCCTACAGAGACTAATCCATTTAAGAAATTGCTAATATATATTTGGTTGATTTGACTTCCCAATGTTTTTTATTTTAAAAATCATTTTTAATAAAATAAAATATATCTTAAAATATTTTTATATATAGAGAGTAAAATTTTGTTTATAAATTCAATGGACTCTTTATATTTTACTTTTCATTTTATTTTATTCCATACAAATTAATATTGATAAAAAGAAAAAAGTAAATATTTTTTTATGAGGAAAAATAAAAGTATTTTTAAAGAAACACACCAATTAAAGAAAAGAATATGCATAAAAAATTGAAATGCATTAATTATAATTGAAATAGAGAGTGAAGTTTAGTTCTTTTATCTAAATTTTAAAAATAGAGAGTACATTGAAAATCGTTTCTATAGAATAACTCTTTAAAATAAGGAGTATAACGCAAATAAATAGTCTATTAATAAGAAATGCTCAAAGAAATTATTTCATTATTATGGTTAAAAATTATCAAGAAATTTTGCAGTTACAAATTCTGATAAAACTCCCAAAGTTGCAAAACGTTTCATCAATATAAACCTAAAGCAGTCAAATATTATTACTTATTGAAACTCCAAGCAAAGAAGCATAAGTTAATTAATTAATGTGTTTAAAAACTTATAAAAATTGATTTTGTTGCAGTTATTTTTGCACATACTAAGGACTATATAAATATGAAATCATGACCAAAGGAGGCTTCAGAAATTGAGCCTTTGATTTTTGGAGAACAGATTGATAGTGAAAATGAAAGGAGAGGTCTCATTCTGCCTGAGAATATTAGCTCTTCTTGTAACATTTTCCCATATAAGAAATGCAGTAGCCAGAATTCCATCATCAGACCTCGATTCACAGCCTTTAGCTGATTCTCCAGCTGCAGCAGCAGCGGCCACTCCAGCAGGAGTATTTGATGTCACTAAATATGGAGCAATTGCCGATGGAAAGACAGAATGCAGCAAAGTAAGATAGAACAATTCTTAAGTAAATTCAGTTTACTACGTTAATTATACGTTAATATGAATTTAAATTTTTTACATATGAATTTAATTTTTTTACTCTTATTGGTTAACATGAATAAACATGCATATATAATAATGTGCAATTAAAATTAGTCTACAAATGACATACTATATAGGCTGAATTTTTAAAAAAATTTCTTCCTAAGGTATCTACTTGAGTAAAGTTTTTTTGCGATACTCGATCAGTTCGTTTCAAAATCAAATTTGATGTCTGAATAGGCATTTTTAGAAGCATGGGAAAATGCCTGTGGTCATCCTGGAAAATCAACGTTGTACATACCTGAAGGCACATACTTAGTAGGACCAGTCACATTTGTCGGCCCTTGTTACAACAACCAGTCGCCGGCGGTGAAGATCGATGGCAGTTTTGTTGCTCTGATCGGCACGAAAGCCTTCCCTGAATTTAAGTGGATCGAGTTTAAGGATCTTAATGGAATTATTCTGAGTGGAAATAAGGAATCAACATATTTAGATGGCAAAGGAGAAATAGAAGCCTGGAAACAGCCCAGCTGCAGCTTCCAATGCGAAATATTGATTACTGTAAGTTTTCCTGTAATGTTATTTTCTGCCTGGAATAATAACAATCTAATTGATAGATGATGCAGACAATGAAGTTTTCCAACGTTTCTGGTGGGAGAATCAGCAGCATTACCCTGTCAAACAGCAAGGGATTCCATGTAGTATTCCAGAACAGCAACGATGTTAATGTGGAAAACATAGCAATTACAGCTCCAGCGGATAGCCCAAACACAGATGGAGTTCACATTGGTGATTCCAAGAACATCGCCATCATGTCTTCGGCAATTGGAGTCGGCGACGATTGTGTCTCCATTGGAGCTGGCAGCATCAACATCACCGTCTCCGATGTTAATTGCGGTCCTGGCCATGGAATCAGGTACCCATTTTTGTATATGAAATTCTTATGAATTTTACATGTTACTTCGAGGATTCTTGCCTCTTTTTGCTTAAATGGATTTGTGTGTATATCAGTATAGGAAGCCTGGGAAAATATGAAGATGAGAATGATGTGGTAGGTATTACAGTTGAGAACTGCACAATAAATGGCACTGAAAATGGAGTTCGAATAAAAACATTTCCATCATCACCAGCAAGCTCTGTTTCTAGCATTACTTTCCAGGATATTGTGTTGATCAATGTCTCCAACCCTATCATCATCGATCAACAATACTGTCCATCCAACCAATGCAACCCATCTAAGGTAATTTAATGAAAAAAAATTATCTATATCAAGTGTTAAGAAATTCTTAAATATACTCAATTTACCACGTAATTTATAAATTAATCTAATTATAAAGTGACATGCATACATATTGTATTCATATCAACCAATAAAAATAAAACTATTAAATATATATCACATATAATTTGATTAGTCTACAGATAATGTGATAAACTGAATTTATCTAAAAATTTCTCGTGATAATTAATTTAGCCAATGATATTTACGTGCTAATTTATCATTAGATTGGTTCATCGTGGATCGAGTCTATATAAGCATTATCATTTCATATATTAGCAGTACAAAACTCTTACAGTCAAGGGGTGGTGTAATTAGTCACAATTGGGAAGATTTCGAGTTTAAATGTAGACTTGCCACCATTCACCGATATTTGATAGATAGTCCACATGAAGCCTCCTAACGAAAAAAAAAACTAATATTTCTCTGCTACTATGCAAATATATAATATATGATTATATTGATGCAGCCATCGAAGGTAGCAGTGAGCGATGTGGAATTCACAAATATAAAAGGAACAACAGTATCAGAGGTCGGAGTAGACTTGCAGTGCAGCGAAGAGGTTCCATGCCAAGGAGTTAGGATGTCAAATATTGATTTAAAGTACATTGGTGAAGAGAATAAATCAATTACTTCGTCTTGTTCTAATGCAAATGTTACCTATGAAGGAACCCAAAATCCAGCACCTTGCACCTGAATCTGAACCATACAGAATCAAACAACGCTAAGCCATGGTGGCATGAGTTTGAAGGTGGTTGTTAATTAGCTAGCTTACAACTTGATGGTTTTTTTTTTTAATCGAATTTTTTTTAGCTTCTAATTAATCACCTAGAATCAGTCTTTTTCCTTCTTTTGCCATATATTTCTACCATCTAGTTCACAAGTTTATACATATGATTCATACAATACTTTTCTTAACACAATATATATGTATCTCTTTAATAGATATATTCAACGCAAATCCAGAACTCGAAAATTCAATAACATAAATATATGATTGATAAAATACATACAAATTGGGGCTAGCAAAATTTAGAAGCGGATCCAAAAAATTTTTATCAGTGGTCCATATATATAGTATAATATATAGTATAAATTTCAATTATAAAAATACACATGCAATAATAAAACAATAAAAAAAGTTTTTTTTATAGCATTCATTCCTCTACAAGTTTTCATATTTTGAAACGAATACATAATTGAATCACTACTAATACTATCAAATATATCTTTTTCAATATATATTAGTAAACAATTATCCAACCAATAATGACTTATTTTTTTCATCAATTTTTTTTATTAATAATTAGAAAAAGTATAGTTTTTTAAATTTTATTAGAGTCCACTTTATTTTTGAAATAATTACACAAAATGTCACTTTTTTAATACTAATTACCATAATATAACTAATAAATTTCATTAACTAAAAAACATGTTTATAGGTTCAAAATTTCCAATACCTCTAATATTAAATTAAACAAATAAATCTCTAATCCTTAAAAATACGCACAATCCACACATTTTCATAAGAGTTTTATTTTTTCTTTCTGGAATTTCTTCTCTACTGTATAAATACTAAAATCATGCTAACGTTATTTTTTAAAATTAAATAAATTCTATCTAATCCCTATAATCATGCTAAATATAAGCCCATATCCAAACCAAATTCGACCCTTGGATCTAAATATTGATTGCCGATTTCCTTGTAAAATTAGATTTGACAATCGGAAAGGAAGCGGGGGAAGGGTTTCTGCAAACTATTTCATTGGTGTTTGATCGAAAATCGACTTGAACATTCACAAGAAGCAGACTTTATTATCACCATTATTCAAAAGAAAATTTTTGAGGAGATAGATAAATAGATAATTGTTCATTTTTCCACTTTACAAGATCAAGACGACAAAAGGAGGCAAAGTTATGAATTCTACTGACGTGGCATAGTAAAGAGCTCCGCAAGAATGAATTGAAATGGGTAATGTCATTATATTCTTCATTTTTTTTTTCACTTTTTTGTTTGATTTGGCTAAATCTGAGTGCAGAGGAATAAAAAGATATAACCTTAGATAATCTATATATAACATATAATTTGATCTATGTGGTAGCAACAAATTAAAAGGCAATATATGTGCAGAAATTCGTATTATGTACTATCAATATAACTTTAGATAATATACATATAACATTTAACCAATATAATCTTAGATAACCTACATATTTAAAGACAACACACTATTTTTTATTTTCAATCTCATTTCACCAATATTTAAAAATGTTATATTTTTAAAAAAAAATTGTATTCCCCAACATTGAATCAATACATAATTAAAACTTGGTGTCATTATTAAAAATAAATTAAATGTGTACAGAATTTCGTATCATACAATACCAATGTAACTTTCTATATAACTTGATTTGTGTGAACAAAAATTATTCATTATTAATATTAATTATGAATAATTTTTGTTACATATAACCTACGTATAGTAAGAAAATGATAAATAAAAAATGTGTAGGACAGTATTTCTAAATTATTTTAAATAAATTTATATAATTAATGATTTTTTTAATTTTAGGGATTTAAATAAATAAATAATTTGATGTTTTGATGTTTATATAATCGTGTATCTCATAGTGATTTATAAATTTTAATGGTGAATTCTAGTTATGGTAATATTATTTTACACAAATTCAAAAAAATTTATTGATTCTTTTATTTTAGGAACTTAATCTATAATTTAAATATAGTAACATCTATTTATTATTCAAAAGGATAAAGAGGTATTATGAGAAAACATATATTTTCAGTTAGGGAGAATAAGATATCTTTTATCTTGAAGTTATTTCAGTAATTAAGTAAACTAATTGAGTAATCTGTGTAAAAAAAACTCTTTATTTTTCAATGAGATCTATATTTAAAAATTCATATCTATTATTCTAATTTTTGAGAAATTTATGGACCACTTGATAAATTTAAGGGTCCAATGACCCCACTAATTACTACTTGTATCTGCCCTTGTTTAATGGCTACAACTACTATAAAGTAGTCATGATAAAAATAGAAGATCATGGATTTAATACCCAACTTCTACAATATATAGTAAAAAAAGATGAAATCAGTAAAATAATTTCTACAAATGAGACTTAAAAGTGAAATAATCTCATGATAGATTGAGATGGGATTTTGCTTGTAATACTATGATTGATGTTGGGCTTCCTTTGGCTCTTATCCAAATTTTATTTCGCCATTGGATGGCTAGCTCTATAAGTATTTTGTGGAATAGTTCTCTTTCAGATGTGTTCAAACCTTCTAGAGGTATTCGTCAAGGAGACCCCCTTTCTCCTTATATTTTTGTGCTTTGCATGGAGAGATTATCTCATGCTATTAAAAAAAGCAATGGATGATGGTATTTGGAAATCTATTCGGTTAGGCAAAAATGGGTATCTCCTTACTCATCTGTTTTTTGCTGATGATCTTATTATTTTTGTAGAGGATTCGGTTGATCAGACCAAAGTAGTTCTAGATGTTTTGGATGATTTTCGTATATGTTCTAGATAACGTATTAACAAGTCCAAAACCTTTTTTTGTGCCTTAAAGAATGTTAGTTAGCAAACCATATTGCCTCTGTTGCGGGTTTTAAATACTCGGAGGAGTTGGGTTTGTACCTTAGGGTCCCTATCATTCATGGCAGGAGTAAGCATAGATACTTTACCTATCTAAAGGAGAAAATCAGGAAATGGCTTAGCACTTGGAAAGCCAAGACTCTCTCCCTAGTTGGCCGTATTACTCTTGTGAACTCAGTGATCATGGCAATTCCTTCATATGTGTTGTAGACTACTTTGCTTCCTAAGACAATCATTAACAATATCAATGCTCTTTGTAGAAAATTTGTTTGGGGTTCGGATGGTACTGATCATGTTATCCATCTTGTAAACTGGGACAAAATGTGTCAAGCCAAGGATTATGGGGGAATGAGTATAAAGAACTTGGAATTATTAAATAAATCCTTCATAGCAAAGCTGATGTGGCACTTTATTGTTGAGCCTAACTCTCTGTGGTTTAAAATTCTTAGAGGAAAATATAATAAAGTTGATTCTCTAAGCTTTACTCCGGTAGTTGAAGCCCAAGACTCTTGTATTTAGCATAAAATGATTAAAACCTAGAGTTTTGTCTAAGACTATTCCAGCTAGGTCATAGGGGACGGGAATTCAATTTCCTTTTGGTATGATAATTGATTGGGAGGAGAGCCTTTGGTTTACAAATTACTTAGGCTGGAAGGTCTGATGGTTGGGCTGTCAAAGTTGCAATCATGAATAATTCTCGGAATCAGAATTTTCTTGCGGATCTTATGCCAGCTGATGTTTTGTCCTTGTTGGAGTTTGTTTGTGTTTCACAAGATAGTGCTGGAAAAGATGAATGGGTTTGGGATGTTTCTCCAGATGGGAGATTTTCTATCACTTCGACTTATCACTACTTATCCACAAGGGTTGATAAAGATAATAGTCCGATTTGGAAAGCCATTTAGCAGTGGCAAGGTCCCCAACGTATCAACACTTTTCTCTAGCTATGTTCGCATGACAGAATTATGACCCAGCAACAGAGAGTTCGTAGATGCCTCTCTTGTAACGCTACAATTTAGGGCCTAGAAATAATATGGACCTTGAATGGTATTTTGGTAAATAAAAAATTTTCACAACAGTGTCCCGCTCGGGACTAGCATATCACGGTTGGGAGAGGTATCTTGCTCAAGATATGGGGTTTTGCCAATCAAGACTCGTCTTTGAACTACACGCTATAAATATATACTTTTGCACCTTTTTCCGCACCTATCAGAAATCTAGCTGCCCTCTGCACACTCTAGACACTCCATAAATACTCTTATTCATTCTTCATTGATTTCCTCATGGTTTAACATAAGAAAACAAGGTTGAGTTTTGTTTCAACAAGATTAAACAAGGGTTTTGAGTAATTCATTCTGAAAAAACTACCTTAACGATTTGGAGCAGATTAAAGGCTGAGTTTATCTGATTGTTCTTGTATTTTCTTATCTGATCAGTAAGTATTTGTGACCATTAAAGCGTTTAATTGTATTAGTTCATGGTTTGCAATAATGGATTGGGGTTTTCATTGAATTAGAGTTTCATTGTCGTACACCTCATGTGAACAGAACATATTGTGTACCTTTTGATAGTTTTGTGACCCTTAGAACGTATTATTTTTGTTAGAAAACGTGAAGGAAGATGGAAACGACTACCGAGCTGGTAAGGAACGTTAAACGTGAGAGTTTTCAGCTCTATTATTAAAGGTTTGTACATATAATTATATTTATTCGTTTTATGGCTGCAATGTTGCTAGTGCTTAGGTATTTAAATGATATGCCTCTATTGAATGTCATGAATCTTGATTTGAATGGTATGAAAATGATGGCATGGAATAAAGACAAGGATTTTGTATGAATTTCGTGTTAAATCAGTATTCCACGAGTTAAATGGATTATGACATATTAAAAAATATGGAATGTGTATATGATCTATGGTGTTCTAGAAATTTATATTGTACTTTGAAATCAAGAGAATTAGAGTATGCATGTAAAAACTGAATTTTTCAGTGCTGGTGTTGGGCCTTTCCTGGTCGGGAAAAGGGAGTCCTAGTCGGGACTTACACAACCCTAGGCCTGTACAGCCCTACGATGGGCCAGGCCAGCGATACCAACGCCGCAGCGTGCTAAGGTACAGACATACTTGTATGAAAGGGTATGATGCTAGTTTTGATGATATTGAATACCTATGCCTAACCTATCATGATGTAATATGGAAAAAAACATGGATATGTAATAATTCTATTGGGATGTGTGGATAATGACATTATGTACTATGTGCTATGACATGACATAAGATAATTGGACATGTATATAATGATACATGATTTATTATATGATATGATATGGAAATGATGATATGAATGATAATATATTACAATATTTATATTGTCATGAAATTTATGAAAATTTTATTTTAACCATGGAATATGGCTCATGCGATTATAAAGAAAAAAGACTTAAATGTTCTTACTAATATTAGGACTAACTATAGGATAGATGACATGTCATTAAGGGTGGTTACGATACTGTAGGTTTATTTTAAGTGTTTATTTTTGGGTAAGATGGCTACAGCTTCGAGAGTGCTCTTAACCTATTATGCTAGCAATTACTTATTTTTCAGGCAAATTGGTTTCAACTCTGAGAATGCTCCTATTCACAACCCTTATTCGTATTCTAGTATAGAGTAATTGGGCAAATTAATTGGATAAACAAAAAACAAAAAATTATACTACAGTGGTTATGAATACATGAATAACTCTTGCTTACCAGATACGCTACTATGATGGTGTAAGGATTTGATTGGCATGTTAACATGTCTATGGTTGATATAAATTTATAATGTGAAAGGTTGTGTTATCACATGATTATATAATATGAATTGCATATTTGTATGATAGAATTTATATGATTATATATATCATTAATTTTGGATTGCTTAGCATGTGGGTTTCCTACACGCAAATCTAGAGCCTTATGAAGAGTTGGCATAAAGAAACCAAGCCAGTCAGAGCATTTAGATTTAGAGTCAGCTCATACTTTACACATCTTACTTTATTCATGCATGTTGGGATATTGGGCATTTGTTTTAATAAGAATTGTTGCATTATGAACTTATGGTTTTAAGATCTTGTATGGTTATTTTGTTTTGGACATATTTAGCTCTAGTTTACAGATTTTATGATTTTGATTTATTATAAGAATATGAATACATGATATTTATTTCTATAGTTATATGTGTTATGATTGAACTGATGCATGATAATGCGATATGTTAACAAGTAAAAGTTAAAAAGGAATAACCGGATAGAAGTATGATAGGAAGCATGCAGTATCACTTCCTTGTATAGTGGTTTAGTATGCTAGATGAGAGGGTGTTACATCTCCTTCCATGTGATTTGCTCATTTTGCAATGCGGGTATTGAAAATGTTACCCATGTCTTAAGGGATTGTCTCATTGCGAAGGCAGTCTGGTGTAAGCTTTTAGCTTCTTTCGATCTTAGAGAGTTTTTTGCCTTTAATCTTGAGCAATGGTTGATTTGCAACCTTCAAAACTCGTTCAAACACAGATTGGAAATGGAAATCCATTTTTTGTTATGCTTGTTGGCACCTTTGGAAATGGAGGAATGATTTTATCTTCAACCATAGGAGAACTCCATGTAATTTGAAAGCTATTATTATTCGTAATGTTGTTAGAGCTATTGATTCTACTTTTGAAGCCCTTTCGAAGATAGGTGAAGTGAGTAGGCAGTGTGTGGACAGCCTGATTAGCTGGTATGCACCTCCTATGGGTTATGGGATGTTGAACACTGACGGTGCTCATTGCCATAGTTCCATGGAGTCTGCTACCGGAGGGGTGCTTTGAGATGGGTTGGGTAGGTGGGTTGGAGGTTTCTCCATGAAACTGGCTAAATGCTCTTCTTACAAGGCATAATTATGGGGGTTATATACAGGCCTTTAGGAAGCTTGGAATCATGGGTGGAGACGTGTTCATGTCCAAGTTGACAATAACAGTGTGGCTGGGTTGTTTAATTCCAATCTCAACTCTTCCAACCATCATGTTGATCTCATTAATAAAATCAAAACTTTGCTGCAACAGGATTGAGAGGTGCATATTTCTCATGTGTACAGGGAGGCAAACATGCTCGCTGATTGATTAGATAATCTTGCTTTTTCATAAGAGGATCGTTTTTGCTGGTATGATGCTCTCCCTCAAGGAGCAGATCTGATTGCTCTTGTGGATGTTAGTGGCATTGCACGTCTTAGAAGTATTGTTATGTAGCTGTTTTTGTTTTTCCCTTAAAAAAAAAAAAAAAGGTTGATATCTAAGAAATTATGAATGAGTTAGACACGGACTCTTTCATTTTAATTAGTAGTTTGAAATTCTATGCAAATAATTTAAAACTTCTAAGTAATAGATAAAATGAATAATTGCTAAAAATAAATTGAATTTTTAAAATTGTATTAAAATTAAATTATATTTTTTATTTTTTTATTTAAATTCACAAAATTCTAAAATTTTATCAATTTATAAATTTCAGACGAAACTCTGCTGACATGATATAAAATTCTAATAAGATTAAAACGGTTTACTAACTAAAAAGATGAATCATCTTAGAAATTTTAAAATCTCATCGTTTTTATTTTTTCTAAAATTTTAAAACTCAAATTTCTCTTTAAATTTGAAAAAATAATACATGTGGTTGTCATACTTAGGAATTGTTTAGTCAGTAGAGTAAAGAGAAACAAAAATTTTACTGTAAATAAAGTTTCGTCGAAAAAATTTAGGTTTTAAAATTTTAGAAAAAACAAAAAATAATGACATTTTAAAGTTTTTGATATGATTCATTCAGCACAAATTTTTTTAATTTCCTCTCAACAGATTTTTATTGAAATTTATAAATTAATAAAATTTTAAAAAATTATGTATTTCAATAAAAAAAATAGAAATTATAAATTAATTTTGATTAAATTTATTTTGGTCAATTATCTATGCAATAAAAAAAACCAAAAAAAAAAAAACAAATGACGAACCATTCTAAAGCGACGTCGTCTGGACCTCTTAGTCTTGCAAATGAAACGTGTTCTTTTTCTTTTTATCTTTACAAAATCAGGGACAAAGGATTGACAGAAAGCAGAGAGTGAGACAGGAATGGCGTATGTCGCCGCCAGACGCAGCCTAAGTTCGCTCCTAACCCGATCCCTCTGTTCTTCTTCGTCACCTTTTCTCTATTCTCGTTCTCGCGTACCTATCTTACACCGGAACCCACTGTCTGAATTCGACTCCGAGCCTGTCAAAATCCCTACCCGGTCCAAAACTTCTAGGTCCGGTTACTCGCCTCTCAATGATCCTTCGCCGAACTGGAGCAACCGACCTCCGAAAGAAACGATCCTTTTGGATGGCTGCGACTATGAGCATTGGCTTATTGTCATGGAGTTCCCGGATGACCCAAAACCCACCGAAGAGGAAATGATCAGTTCCTACGTCAAAACCCTGGTTGCTGTTGTAGGCAGGTAGCTGGATTAGCATGCTGGTTTGTGTTTACTGTTTGTTGGCTTTGATTTTTGATTTTTTGCCAATTTCATGGATTGGCAGTTTGTTTTATTTTTTATTTTTTTAGTGAGGAGGAGGCGAAGAAGAAGATTTATTCGGTTTCCACGACAACATATACTGGGTTCGGTGCTTTGATTTCTGAAGAGCTGTCACTCAAAGTTAAAGGTAATTTCGTTTTTCGTCTTCAATCAGGGTTTAGGGTTTTAACTTTTGGGGTATAAAAGCTATTTTCTTTTATTCATTTCCATTACAGGTATTTGATATAATTACCTTTAATAAGGCTGCCGAAGTTGCTTTTTTTCCTCCCGAATTTTATTTTGATTCATGATATGTGCAGTTATAAATGATTAAATCACATTGTTGATAACTTTTTTTCTGTTCGCAATTCAGGGAATTATTTTGTTATTCAAATTTTGGATCTTTTGATGAAACAAGTGTGGCTTGTACCTTTAATTTGACGGTACTAATTTTTACTTTGAGCTGATTTATGCTTATCTTTTCTGGATGAGAAGGGCTCCCTGGTGTGCTTTGGGTTTTACCGGATTCATATCTTGATGTTCCTAACAAGGATTATGGAGGTGTGGATTTACTCGATATAAACAACAGTTACAAAATTATTCCATTGATGCTTGAGAAATAACAATTTTCATTTTTGTTTTACCTCCTTTTGGTATGAACCAGGGGATTTGTTTGTTGATGGGAATGTCATCCACAGGCCTGAGTATACATACAAATACAATAATAGACAGCAATCCAGGAATAGGCCTCGTCCAAGGTATGATAGACGCAACGAAACAATGCAGGTTGAAAGGAGAGAACCAATACAAAGACAGAGGCAGGAACAAAATGACTTTGGGCATCAACAACCACGGATTCACGCTCAAGGTGGAGGGACAGAGGTTTCTACGAACCCAGGCCAGTTTAACCAAAGCTCTTGAGAATTCACTATATAGTTCCTCAGCCCAAAATGTTATTTCCTAGTTCCAAAAGGTTAGAACCTAAAAGGTGATCAATTTCCTTTTCTTTTGGATACCTATTTCATCTTTGTCTATTGTGTTTCATTGTAAACTTAGCATATTGTTTGCATCTTTATAGAGAAATGAAATATGACTTTTGGATTGTTTTCAAAAACATTCTACGTATTGGGGATTGGTTCTGAGTGAATATTGCTGTGCGTCAAGCCATCAACTCTCATTCTTTTTTTTTTTTTTTTTTTTTTTTTGATAATCCATATTATATTAATAAAAGGAAAAAACCAACAACAGCAATGGGCTCAATGTGATGAAAAAACTCAATCTAAAACTATACATCTCAAAAGAGGGCATGAACAAGTCTGAAGCAATAGCAATATAGCGAAGCAAAAAGGCAAAATGACAGGCAAACTTAAAAACAATCTATATAGAAAGACTGTAACTAGATCCCAGCTATAAAATTATAGGACCGTGACACCTCTCGTTTAGCAAGGGAGTCAGCTATATATTTGTTTTCTCTTCTAGTGTAAACAAAACGGACCGACCCAAATCTTTACTTAAGAGTTTCAATAAGACAGAATTTTTTGTGCAAAGTCTATGGTTTGGGATTTCTTTTGTTGGAGTGTTGGAGAGTTAAGTAATTGCATTGGTTGAGTCAGATTCAAAAATAATGTATAGAAGGAGACAAGAATTATGTTCTACAGTGATCTGTATAATACCTCAGCAACATTAGAATCCAAGATACCACACGATAGAGAAAAAAGGCAAATAACTTTACTAGCCGAATCCCTAAGAACACCCCCTATTCTCGCGAGACAGTTTATCAAGTGAAGAACCATCCATATTTTATTTAAGAGAACTTGGAGGAGGAGCTATCCAACAAGTCGTGCGTGGGCTTAGTTTAACCCGAAATTTATTAAGCTTAATGGCGTTAACTCCCATAATTAAAACTCTCCTTATTCAGTATTTGTTATTTCCAAACCACTTGTAAATTAAATAAATGAATGGAGAGGAAAAAGATAGTGTTATGACAGAACAGGTATCCCTTTCTTCTTTTCTTCCATAAAATTTGATAGTATATGATTGTTTGTCTAGAACCATGATATATAAGACAATCTATTTCTTGTGGGAATTCCTATATTTATGTTATCCAACCCATTTAGAATTTGTATAAAGTCTGCTAGAAATTGTATTCTTGGCCATGCTGTTGATTGCTTGTGTTTTTAATACCATTCTTTACTGTGAACATTATAATGTGCCATTCAATATACTTTTCTCACGAGCATAGATCAACAAACTTTGATACGTTTACTTAGTGCCCTGATAAGTTTGATTCAATCAAGCAGCTAAGAGTAGTTCTTATTTGACAAACAACAGTTTTGGTCTATTTTATATCATGAGGAACAAACCTCTCATCATTTGGATTCTCTTTTAGATGTTATATTGTGGTGAATATCAATAAGAAAATGGCAAATGCCTTAAAAATTAATAAAAGAACTGTATAGTTTAACGGAGATAAAAAAAAAAAACTAAGAAAGGTCAATCATATAAATATTGATTTTCAGAAAATACGATTATAATATATCGAATCTGTCTGCAAAGCCCTTTTGATATTTATGATGAAAAATTCAACATTTGTTTTCTCGAATGGTCATTCATATACAAATAATTTTTTAATAATAAAATGAAATTTATTTACAAATAATTAAGCCTACAATTAAACTAATTTAAAAATTAAATTCTAATATTTTGAATTTTGTTATAATTTAAACTAAATATCTTTTATTGTCATCTTATGTAATCTCATCTGATTTGATAATTACGACATATTCGAGTGAAGAAATATATATTAATTACCAAAAATAGATTATTATATAAAATATAAATACAAACACGCATAAAAATTTAACATAAATTTAAGATCATGTTATTTACGATCTAATAATATATTTAAGTATAACATTAATATGTATATAATGATCATTGTCTTTATGATCTAATTATCTTTTTATATTATATTTTCAGTTATTGAATTTAATAAATCATGTCGCAAATATAAGTACAATATCGCATATATATCATAAACTTTTACAAAAAATTACTATTTACTCTAATACCTTCCGTAGATTTGAAAATTATATAATTTGCTTATGTGCTTTGAAATAATATACTAATATCCTTTAAAATTTAAAAATTATACTATTTAATACACTAATATACTAATTTGACATAATACAATAGTAATATTAAAATATTCTCTTTTACTTAGATGATACTAGTACAATAAATCAAATTTAGAGAAATACTGGTGCAATATGTCATAACTTTAGGAGTAAATAGTATAATTTTTAAATTTTAAAAAAGTATTAATATATTATATCAAACCATGGGGATATATTGTATAATTTTCGAACTTTATAAAAATACTAGTGTATTATGTTAAATTGGTGTGATAAATAATAAAATTTCCAAACATTTATTATAAGTTTATATTTAAAATATAAAAGTTAGATCTGCTATTATTATAGCAAATTCTGCAAAATTGAATTTTTGTAAAAAATTTTCCTTCAATGTTATTTGCTTAAAATAAGAATCAATAAAGAAAATGAATTGATAAAGTAGTAGAAAGCAATCCAATATATTTATTGCTGATATTTAAAATGTATCTGAAATAATCTGAATACATTAATTTATTTACTTCTAAAATTCATCCCAATTAATTTCCACATATATATACTTGTCTGACTTGAAAATTTTTGTCAGCTTGTGAAAAAAGGCAGAATTAATAATTAATAAACCTCAACCTTGGGATCACATATGCATTATTGCCCTTTTAAAAAAAAAAAATGTTTTCCCTCGACAAATATTCGCTTATATCATATCATATTGAATATAAAAGTAGGAATGGAAGATTGATAGATTTACTAAAAAGTTAATATGATTATATTTGTTAATTAAATTAATTTTATCATTTAATAATTTAATTTATTAATGAATAATATTAATATTTATTAATTAGAAGTTAAATTCTATTAAAACTAGATAACTAATATTAAAAAGAAAGAAAAAAATAATTAAATTATTTACAAATAATGTCTCATTTTGTGCCATACGGAAATTTAATTAACAAAATTTTGATTACTAACATGATTAATTCTACCAAGCACCTCATTAAGTACAATTACATCATTAATCTTAACTATGTTTTATATATAACAAATTAGATAAGTAATATTAAAAAAAATAATTTAATAAAAAATATTAGGAATGCTCGATAAAAAATTAATAATAGCATATTGTCATTCAAAATATAACAACATTAATTTTTATTGATATATTGAATTTATATAATGATAAGTCTAAACTAAATTGCAACCATGCACGTAATATATTTCAAAATGCTAAGTACAATTCTTGTAAGTTATTTGATAAATTATAATTTCTTTATAATTTTAATGTATTTCAATAATTAATTTATTTTAGTCAAATATATATTGAGTTAAGTTTTTAAAATACATATCAATTTGTATAAGATATAATAATCAAATATAATTACTGTCAAAAAAAGAAGCAAATATAATTAATAATATTTAAATTAAATGTGACTGAATTGCATGATAATTAAAAGTAACTAAAATTAATTTATTGGATAAGATTATTATTATTATTTATTTAATAATGATAAATCCAATTATTAAAATCAAATGCATTGCAGGTGGATGATCGAAAATAGAGGGATAAATAAAATTATTATAAAATATTTACTACTTTTATTTTATATATGACTCTTAATAATGGATAAATTAGTAATTTGAGAGTGTAAAGTATTTACTACCTCTATTTTATATATAAATCTTAACCGTTATAACTGAAATTTATATATATAATATAGTATCAACAATATGTCATAAAATTTTGAGAAAAATCTCAAGATTTTATGCAGTAGTATAATACTTATAAGTTATTTGAGAACTTATAATTTCTTAATAATTTTTATATAGTCAATAATTAATTTATTATAATTATATACATAACGAGTTCAATTTTTAAAATTTATATGCATAATATAATATAATTTACTTTTATATAAAATATAAAAATTAAATATAATTAATAATTATTAGTATTTAAATTAATTATGATTTAATTACATCATAATTAAAAATAACTAATATCATTTTGTTCGACAAGATGATTATTATTATTATTATTTAATAATTGAATAATGAGTTCAATTATTAAAAATCACATGTATCACACATTGATAATTGATAATATAGAAAACATGCAAAATGACCTTAAAATATTTTTTTTATAAGCATGACTTTAAAATACTTAATATCTCTATTTTATATATAATTCTTAATAATTAATAAATGAGTGATTTAGAGAGACGTCCAAATGAATGTAAAGTACATTTTATGTAAAATGCTTATCATCCTTATTTTATATAAAAACCAAATTAGCGATGAGTACAATATTTAATTTAGTTATTTAATAATTTAATTTATTAGTAAATAATATTTAATTAGAAGTTCAATTTTATTAGGACTACATAATATGTTTTATATATTAAAAATATATAACTAATGTTAGAAAAAGAAAACAATAATTTAATAAAAAAATTAGAAAGGCACAATAAAAAAAATAAAATAATTAATGGGCCAAATAATTTGATGTGATTTTTTATATATAGTATGATATAAGAATTAAATATAATTAATAACCGTTAATATTTAAATTAAATATAACTTAATTACATATGATAATTAAAAGTAACTAAAATTAATTTTTTGAACAAAATTATTGTTATTATATAAAAATTAAATGGTGATTAATGACGAATTAAATATCTAATAATCACAACAAGATACGTTAATGAAAAACAAGTATTTTCAAAATAAGAAAATATTAAAAATATATTTTTTTAATATTGTTTTGGATATTTACTTTATAATATGCTCTCATCATTATTTTAATAATGAAGACAAATTATAGAACAAATATCTAAAAAATATTGAAAAAATTATTGTTAGCATTTCTCTTCAAAAATAACACGGCTAAATTAATTTGTTATTCGTCATTCTCATTCTTCTTATGATGAATTTGTTTTAGTAAATTAGCATATAATTTGCTCAGGGTATGTGCTCTAGTGACCCCGGGATTTAGTCTCTTACTAAAAAAAGGGTCACAAGTTTTGAGACCTCCTATTAAAAAAAAAACAAAACTAGCATATAATTTTTAATATATATTTGTTTAGTCCTATTTTATTTCAAGAAATACTCAAATTCTATTTTTTTTTTTGTATTTTACTATTTATCATATGATCGTAATAGAAGAACTTTCATGATAGATATATAGTTTTTGAAATAAAAAATGAGGAAAAAAATATTTTTTGCAATAAAATGGAACAAAATTAGAGTAAATTAACACATACCAATTGATTTAAAATTTCTTTTTAATGCAATTTAACCTCACAAAATATATGAAAGTTGATGAAAACAAAAATGAAAAAAGTCCAAAGCCTATCAATGACAGTATGGATGAGATAGCGCGAATCCATTTTAATTTAATAAGAGATCTCGAATTAGAGTCCTGGGTGTATAATTACTTTAAAATTCATGAGGAATATCCTACCCAGCCTGAGCAAAATTAATCTCAGTATTAGTGGTGTGGCAAAAAAAAAAAAATTTCAGTTGGGTTACTCATGATACATAATTGCTAAATAATACTAGAGAATATACTTTTTTTATGTATAATTGATAGCAATTATATGATTATTCATACAAAATAACATATAATTAGCAGTGAAAAGAACACAATAATTATATGATTATACATATAAAATGATGTATAACTGTAACAAATATATGAAAGAATATAACAAAAATCATTAAAAAAAAAATATATAACTGACAATAATTATATATGTGGAGTCACTTTCGTTAGTTTTTAATGGAGTTACTCATTACAACACTATTATCTATTAAACTATTAAAAAAAATTTTTTTTTTGAGTCATGTGATCCCACATCTTATAATGTAGCTATGCTTCTGTTTAATGTATAGTTTTAATTGACGATTGATAATACTTATGATAAAAAAAATTGTCTAAAGCCTTTGTGTTCCAAACACGTTAATAACATTTTATAAGGATACGTTACAAGCGTTAACATAATCTTTACTGTACAATTATTAAAAGCTTGAATTCCCAATCACTAATCATCTACTTTTTATGCATCTTTATATATATATATATATATAATCTCATCAATACAATTTGTGTAAAAATAATTGAAGTTCACAACTAAACTGCTATAATTTTAAAAGGTTTTGTGCATTTTCAAGCACTTTTCCATTAATTCTAAAAATATATATATTTTGGTCTTAATTATCGAATCTAAATTCATGTTGGACTGACGCATTAAATAAATAAAGTATTTCTATCAAAATTTTAAAAATGTTTTATATTCAACTTAAAAATCTGATTAAGAGAAAGATAATTTTTATTATCTCATTAAACTCCCTAAGAGTAAATTTAAAAAAATATTAACTTCTCGTAAATTTTTCCATCACTTTCTGGAGAATATGAAAGTAAAATTATGTAACAGAGGGACTAAATGGTTTCTTCTTTTTTAAATTAAAAAAAAAAATCATGTTACTAAAATACTATTACTTTAATATAGGTTGAGGATTACAAATAAATTAATTATAAATATACTTTTAATATATATTGAATAAAAAATAAGTATGATAATTAGTATTTAAAAAAAAAACAGAAATTCTTCATACCAAGCCAATTTTATAATTTTACAAATAAATGTTACTTAGTCTCAGATTTTTTTTATCACAATTTATTTCAATTTATAATGAAATATTTATACTTTTAAGTTTGAAATACAAGTGGAAATAAATTAGAATAAAAAGAGTTGGGTTAAATACTATTTTTCGTTTTTTTTTATTGGGCGTGCGTTGGAATCAGACTGCACAAGAAAAGCAGCGGTATTTCTTCACCCAATTAGAATCGGGCCACATCAAATATTTCAGAAGCCCAAATGTCCTCAGGTGTTCTCCACAGTAAAAATCGTACGGTTGATATCATCTAGGCCCACATCTAGATGGTAATTCAGTCCATGTCGATTCGAATGAGATACATTTTTTTTTTTTTACTTTTAACCAGATCAGAGAGAGTAACTGAGAAATTTTAAATAACATTTAGCGAAAATACTCGATTCCATTTGGAAATATTCTGTTTAAAACAGAAATGAAATTTAATATTATATTATATTTTTTAAAATATAAATTTATAAATGGAGAAGAAAGTAATTGGGTAAAATTCGACACGACTCAACCGTTGCCACTCCAGCATATCTATTTCTTAAAATCTTCTGATGATGTCTGCACCGTCCGATTAAAATACTCAAAATAGAGCCAAAAACGTTTTGTGGAAATTCTTGTCAGTACGCTGGTTGATTTGGTTGTACTTGTAACCGTCACCCTATAAAGTCAGAGAGCTCTGCGCTGCTCTGTCCTTCACTTGAATTCACACACCGATTGCTTTCTATCGAGAAACATGTGTGGCGGTGCTATTCTCTCCGACTTCCCCATTGTGAAGAAAAGCCGGCCGTTCACGGCGGAGGATCTCTGGTCGCAGTTTGATCCTTTCTCTGATTTTCTTGGCTTCCGTAGTAATAATAATGGCTGCAAGGAGCACCACTCTCTCCCCTTTGAGCTTAAACTTCTTCCTCATCAAAACCCAAAGCAGCCTCTTTTCAATCTGAGTAACCTCTTCTTTCTTTCAATTAATTTGGGTCTTTTTCATTTTGTTCTTTTAATAATTTGTGTTCTTCAATTATGAGTTTGTCTAATTAATTTCTCAGTGACAATTGAGAAGAAAACTGAGAAACCGAGCAATGGAGGTGAAAAGAAGCAGAGAACTCGGAAGAATATCTACAGAGGAATAAGGCAAAGGCCATGGGGGAAATGGGCAGCGGAGATTAGAGACCCACATAAAGGCGTACGTGTGTGGCTTGGCACCTACAACAACCCCGAGGAAGCTGCCCGTGCTTACGACGATGCCGCCAAGCGCATCCGTGGTAACAAAGCCAAGCTAAATTTTCCACCACCTGAAGCTAAAGCTCCAGCGGCTCAGTCACCGCCGGCGTCCAGGAAGCGCTGCCCGGTAACTCCTCCGGAG
Source organism: Balakata baccata (assembly GCA_949630135.1). Taxonomy (NCBI): domain Eukaryota; kingdom Viridiplantae; phylum Streptophyta; class Magnoliopsida; order Malpighiales; family Euphorbiaceae; genus Balakata; species Balakata baccata. The sequence continues at coordinate 32,271 of CATIWF010189799.1, forward strand.
ATGGGTCCCAGTAGCTTCCCACCACCGCAACCACCGGTGGTGGGCGTTGGATATCAGAGCGAAGTGGCTGGTGATTATGTGCTGAAGAAGGAAATCTCAAATCTGGAAACTTTTCTGGGGTTAGCGCCGGAGCAGATGGCTGCTCAACTGAACGGAAGCGACTGCGACGCTGAGCCGGTGGACCTGTGGATGATGAACGACTCTGTCAGCTGCCACCACCGGAATCAGGGTCGACTTCCTTATTAATAATAATTATAAAATAAACTGAACTTAGTAATGGTGCTTTCTGTTTTCTTAATGATTTCCCTTTCAAGAGTGTTTTGAGACTCGTTAATATAAGCTAGTTTTACTTGGTTTTAATGGTTGTTTTGTATGTGCTAATTAAGCTTATATTATATTAATGATATATATATTTTTTGTTTTGAAAAGTGGATATAATCCGGCTTTAATGATTGAAAAATCTTTTTTTTAGTTATTTTTACTGAATTATTTTGTATTGACTGTTAAAATATTTCTATCATTAAAATGGGCCCATATTAGCAAATATTAGTGGGTAGAATGATCCTATAAAATTTTAAAAATCAATTGCCATGGATACGATACAATGAATATGGATCCTATTAATTAATAAATTGGATCCAAATAAAAAATTGATGAAAAAACAATATAAATTCTCTAACTCTATTCTATTGTTCTCTTTATTTTCTTTGTAATTTTTTTATTCTCCTTTAGCCTTTTATATTATATGATTTTTTTTTTCAATGAACTATATCGTAATATTATTAAAAAAAAAAATGTAATCTACCAATGAATTTAATGTTCAAAGAATTTATCAATCATCTGAATCAGTAAATACTGGTAGATCCATATGCGCCACAACCCTCCTATTTCAACTTAATAAAAATAGTATAGTTAGTTTTTTTTTTTTATAATTTTTTTAGTCTCTCCTCTTTTACTCCACTCCCATTAAAGAATAAAAATTAGATATGTTTATTTTATATTTTATTTTACTTATGTTTAGAAATAATATATTTATTATAATATAATTTTAGAATGAAAATATAAAAACTGGCATCCTTAAGTTTGTTATATAGTATGATTTTAGGATGAGAATATATAAGCTTGCCCTTTTTAAGTTGTACTTTTGGATCTGTCAGTATCGGTAAACAAACAATCATCTATTGAAAACGATTATATATATTAGCCTATAGAATTAGTAATGATTCAATTATATATTATTTTAAAAATATAAAAACTCATCAATTACTATTATAAAATAATTTATTTTATTGTTTTATTATTGTGTGCGTATATATTTTTATAATTAAAATTTATACTATATATATGAACTCTACCGTATAAAATTTATGAATTTGATACTATTTAAAGTTAAGACATGAAAGTACTAATAAAATTATCTCTTAATTGAGGAAAGAACATAGTATTAATGAAGAAGAAAAGTGCATAAATATGATTCAAAAACTTGTGATGAAGGTATAATTTAACATTGGTGCAAATTCCTTGTATGCAATTCTAAGCATTTCTAGTAGCAACTTATTTTACAGACCTAAAAAAGATTTTGAGAGAAATTAGAAAAAGAAAAAAGAAAAATGGGCAATGTCTTATTCAATCTTTCTGAATATTTAAAAAAAAAAAAGAAATTGTAATTATCTTTGTTTTTTCTTTTAGTAAAAAGAGGTAAATTAAAATTCACAAAAGAACAGAATAAAATACTATAAACATCTCCAGAAACTTTATAGAGTAAATAAAGTTAAACTTTTTTATAGAAGAATCATTTAACATAAAGAGACTAAAATTTGAAATTTTGAGCATAATTAGCAAGAAAATCTGCTACAAAATTTGTCACCATGTATGACAAATAGATACATATATAATGAGTATTTTCATATATAAATATTTTTCAAGAAACTTTCGAGGTTGCCTATATATTACAGAATAACATCATTAGTATTTTCTTTAGCAGACTTGTATTTTAATTCTGTTGGAAATAATTGGAAGTGTAATTTTTCTTTTTTTCTTTTTTTAATATCAGAATTGGCAGTATAAAGAAGTCGTCGCAAATCTGTCGCAAATAGATCGACGAATTTCTTACCTTAATTACAGCGACAATTTTCCGTCGCTCGTTTCTATTTTTATTTTAAGTATTGAGAAAAGTGATAGTAAAATTCAATATTATTGGAGAAGGGGTAGGGATGGTAAAGGATAGGATACTAGCAAAAATTATTTTACCCAAATCCAAAACTAGAATAAAATTCAAACTAACTAAATAATTAAAATTTTGAAAATATAAAAATAATTTATTATAAATTACCACAAAATTAAATAAAATAAAACATAAAATTTAATTCAAGACATTCAAATTAAAATAATTTATCAAATTGTTCAAAAATATCACTAAAACAATAAACTTATATATTATTCATTATAATAAAAAAAATTATGGCACCATTTGAATTCCATAAATTTCATAAAATTTATTGATTTTAAATTTATGGATTATAAAATCTATAAATTTTAATAATTTTATCATTTGGTTTGATTATAAAATCTATGAATTATAATATAATTTTTCTTATATTTATGTTTATTCAACTATCACAATCCATGAATTTAACATTTGATTTACAATTTTATTCTTTATTAAATAATAATAATTTATTATTAATTAAGCATATATAATCAAATTGAAATTTGGTTATTTTAAGAGTTGAAAAATAAAAAAAATAAAGTTATTATATGTTAAAATATTTAATTATATTGTTAAAAAATATTTTTTAATAATAATAATATAATAATAATTAGTTGAAATTAAAAGAAAATTGATTTTTATTCTTTTAATGTTAAGTAAATTTTGGAATATTATTAATTTATTAGAGACAATCTCGGAATAAAAAAATCTTGTAATAATTGCTTATTGATCAAAATTTATAAATTTTGAACTTTTCTGTCCAAGAAGTTGGAAATCAAATTCTTCCATTGTCGATAGAGAATTTTCCAAATCAATGAATTTTTGACATTTTTTAAGTTGTCAAATAATGAATTTGACATAAATCCACGAATTGTTCAAAATCTTTCATTTGATATCTTTCAATTCAAACATAGCCTATATTTCAATTTCAAACTCACGTTACATTTGTAATTCATCAACCTTTAAAAAAACATACAAAAAAATTAATTATATTATTACATTTATTAAATTTCGATAATATATATATATATATATATAATCGGGTAGTGGGTACCCGATAGCCTCTACTTATATCCTATCTAAACACATGACGAATTTAAAAATTACTACTCAAATATATCCCAAAATCCTGATAGAATTACTCATTAAGATTTAAACGGGTACAAATAGATGTGGATACCTGAGTATTTAATATTTAATAGATAATAATTAAATAATTAAAAAAGTATTTAATATTTTTGAAATTATAAGACCATTCTTAAAAAAAAATAAAAAGGAAATTATAAGACGGTTCCTAAGGAGTGTCGCTGTCACTTTCAGTCCTATATTAAGGTTTTGGCATCAGATCTTTAATTTCTCTATTATACACCACATCGCTGTCCATTTACCAATTCAAAAACAATAATTTTCAAAATATTTACTTTTGTTTTTTTTGTTAGCAAATCAAAAGATGTAACTTAATTAGCTAAAAATAGAGGATTTACAGCCAAGCAACAGAGTGGAAAATAAATAAAAATAAATAAAGCATGTATTTCATATCCGCTTTTATGATATTGTTTTATAATTACAGTTACTGAATGTTTTAGTTTCTAACCCTCAACTAAAAGCTAAAATTAACTAAAATTTGTATCTGCGAGGTGTAATCTTTAATTAAACTTCTTTTGATATGAATGGTTCAACTGAATAATTGAATTCGATATATTATAATTCTAACTATCATATCCGTACCACTAAAATAAAATTTATTAGTATATATTCTTTTATTTGCATGATCTTGATTCGATAGAATTGTTTTGGACTATAATTTATTCAAATTTTAATATATATGTGCAAAATCTGCATGACAATATAGTTGATATCATTTATTGCCTAATTGGATTTATGCATAAATTTATTTGTACACTATAAACTAATAACTAGACATGCAAATCTTGGTATATGGGCGCGTTTAGATTTGTTTATTAGAGTTTTGGATCATTATTTTTATGTCTCAAACCATGTTTAGATCGATTAATCTCATTAAGTAAATTTTATTTTTAAAAATTAAATTCAAATGATTTTCTACTTTAGATTAATCCATTTGAATTCTATTATAGTTTGAGTCAAAATTTTCAGTCTAATTTTAATCAAATTAAAAGTGTAAGATCTAATAATGATAAATTTTAATACAGTTTATGATAAACTTTACAGCCTGTTTGGTACAAGGAATTAATTAGGTAAGCAGTAGGAGTAGTCATTAATTCCATGTTTAGTATAAAAAATAATATTTGGCCTAATAATTTTAGGTCTTAGTTATCTTATAGAATTAGGATTAATTAAAAATCACTTCTCTCATCTTTATCTAGTGGGATTACTCATCCTTAATTCCACGACCGTGTGAATCTACCTTACTCTCCTGCAGGCACAACGACATGACCGTGTGGATCCACACGGGCGTGTCAGTGGCCTAGCCGTGTAGATCCACACATGTGTATTGCCAAATTTTCCAAAAATAAAAAAATAATTTGAAAAAATTGGGCTTCTTCAAGACCACAAGATTTTAGGCCGACATTTGTGTACACAGGTAGTGCACCTACGCATTGGTTCATCCCGGCCTATGGATTTGCACCCCCCTGCGCCTGAGCGCGCAAAAGAGAGCATTCCATTCTACTTTTCTTACCCATGTAAGAATGTATCTCTATATATAAACACAAGTCCAACTTCAATTCTTAGCGATGTGGGACAAACTCTCACTCAATTTTTACCTTTAAATCTCCTTATTAAGGAGTTTACTTTGAGCTTCAATTTCTGTTCACACATTTTCCATTTTGAGCAAATGAATACATTAATTTATAGTCATCATGTCAAAGAACATATATCCTAGACTTTTTCCTAAAACCGAATTGTGGGACTCACCCGAATAATCCTCTCAAAATGGCTCATAATCACAATTTTTCCAACAATCCCCCACATGAATAAAATTGGGCGGAAAAGTAAGACGAACAAAGCCTTACTACGTGATAGAGTTTGACGATTGAAACCTGCACAGGATAGGTAGGTGTTACCCTTTGAACCATCCCTTATAAAAGTATATTTAATTTACCCACTGTTCAGTTGATATGATGTCATTGAACTGTTCAGTTTTCTAGAGTAAATATGATACACTCCACACAGAAATCTTTCTTGACAAAATTTAGTTCTCATTGTTATGTTTATTTTGGCCCTGAACATCTACCTGGTTCTGCAAGAGTTTTTGGAGAATTAATTTTTAATACATTCTCTTTTGAAGTGGCCCCACTTCACTCCCACATAGGTGATACCTTATACAAATGTATCATTAAAAGCATAGCTTAACCTCATTTCCAATATTCACTTGGTACATCCCCTACAGTGATCTTTCCACGTCTTTACAATTAGGTTATCCCATTGAACTTAGATCCTGGGATCTCCAATCAACTAGGTTGGGTTTTCTTTTGTATCGACTTATTATACTCTTACGGGTTTAAGTCTCATTCCTTTTGATGATTTATCAACTTGCTCTCGGTTTAACCCTTTGGTTAGCGGATCCGTAATATTATTCTTTGATTTTACATAATCAACAGCGATAACCCCTGTTGAGAGCAGTTGCCTAATGGTATTATGTCTACGACGAATATGTCTAGACTTACCATTATACATGTTACTTTGTGCCCTTCCAATTGCAGAATGACTATCACAATGTATGCATATTGGTGGCACAGGACTTTCCCATTTCGGAATATCTTCTAAGAAATGGCGTAGCCATTCAATTTCTTCAGCACATTTGTCTAATGCAATAAACTCAGATTCCATCATGGATCTGGCTATAACAGTTTGTTTAGAAGATTTCCAAGCTACAGCTGCACCAGCTAGTGTAAATACATAACCACTAGTGGATTTTGAATCTTTTATATCAGAAATCCAATTTGTATCACTATAACCTTCTAGTACAGCTGGATATCTGGTATAATGCAGTCCATAATTACGAGTATACCGTAAATACCTAAGTACTCTTACAATTCGTTTCCAATGATCTAGCCCTGGATTACTCGTATATCGACTTAATTTACTCACTGCATAAGCAATATCTGGTCTTGTATAATTCATTAAGTACATAAGACTGCCAATCACACGGGCATATTCTACTTGAGATACACTTTCTCCTCTATTCTTTGATAGATGGAGGCTCAAGTCTAATGGGGTTCTAGCAATACTGGTATCATCCTTATTGAATTTACCAAGTATTTTATCAACATAATGAGTTTGA
>CATIWF010189801.1:0-13613 GCA_949630135.1 Balakata baccata
TAGGGAAACTATATTAGTTTGCTGGTCTTAGGTTTAATCATGTTTATTAGGCTTAAATAAGGGGTTGGCAGATTTATGTCTTTTAAAAGAGTCCACTAGTTTCCATTTGGGATATGATTAGATTAGTTTCCATTTGGGATACGATTAGATTAGTTTCCATTTAGGATATGATTTGATTAGTTTCCATTTGGGATATAATTTGATTAGTTTCCATTTGTGTTTAGGCTTTATTAGTTTCCATTTGTGTTTAAGCTTTATTAGTTTTCAAATTCATTAAAACCTCGTAAAGGCTATAAATATGCCTTGGATTAATGGTTGGGCAGATTATGAAATTGTTAATCCAAAAATGTTGTTTTGCTTTTATCTTTGTGTTCTTGTGTAGAATGCATGTTTTAAGGAACATTCAAGTAGGTTGATCACCTTCTTGTGGAGTGTTTCGAAATTGGAATTCAGAAACAAGTTTTCTCTATTTTAATTCTTGATCATCTTATCTAAGTAATCTGACTTCTAGCCTTCTTAGGGGTTGTTCCTGAATTGAGTTTTGGGGTTTTCATGTTCATGCTTTGGGGGTTCATATATATATAAAGGGGTTCTCAAGCTTATTTATGGAGGTTCCATATCAAGTTCTCAAATCCAATGGGTTGATAAAATCTTGTAATTGCTATTTTTCTTTCCCTTACTGCTAAAGATGCAAGTGTTTATTTACTGTTTGCATAAGGAAGTATTTGGTGGATAATAGATTGGATCTATGTCATCTGAACTTCAAAAGCAGTATGAAATAGATATAAACCATTTATCATCTTAGGGAGATAGTTAATAAGTAAGCTCATATTGAGCAATATGAGATATCTAAATTGTTCTACCACTCAAAGGTGATAGAAGCGAGATCTAAAATGCAATATGCATTCTAGATAAAAGGAAAGAGTAGAGGGACGACCTAAAATAAACTTAATTCCATTATGGCAAGAGTTGAAATATGGAAGTGGAATAACAAAGCTTGATTGAAGTCTTAAATAAGTGGAAGGATAAGACATATGGATGCATCTTCTACGTCAAGTAAATTTGCTAAAGAGGTTGATGTTGTTTCTTGAATTAATACATAGGTATCAAATACCGCATGTGAGTCTCATATTTACAAGACATGCAAGACTAAAGAAAATAATAGATGGCTTAAGAAAGGAGAGTTGAAATTGTGCACATTAGCTATAAAGCAAAAGTTGCTACATTCGCTATAGGAGCTTATGTTTTGACACTTCCTAGTAAGTTATGTTTAAGAATTAGACAGTTCCAATTTTGTTTTAGTTTTAGATGAAGAATGTTATTTTGTTTAATGGTTGAACAAAATTTTTCCATTTGACTATTAAGAACAATTATTGTTCTATATGGTCAAATGGTATTCTTTATGGAACTAAAAACATTATGCAAAAGAGTTTGCATTCTTGAAAGTCTAATTCTAACCTCAATATTAAATTTAAAAGGTTGATGACCTAAAACTATAAATTATGACATTGTCAACTTGGGCATATAAAAGAGAATCACATGATGAGTTATGGTAACTTGGGTTCACATGATTATGAATCATATGATACATATGACTCCTATTTATTAGGCAAGATAACAAAGTCACCTTTTAGTAGAAAAGTGCAAATATGCAAAAGGATTAATGGACCTTGTACATATAGATGTATGTGGACTAATGTTCATGCATGCCATTAATGGTTTTGTCTATTTTATTACCATAATTATAATCACTCATAATTTAGGTAATTATATCTGGTGAGATACAAATTAGAAACTTTGAAAATTTCAAAGAATTCAAAATGAAGTAAAGAAACAATATGCAAAAGTATTAAGACACTTAGATTGGATCAAAGTGAAAGAATAGTTAAGCTAAAGAGTTTCAATATCATCTAAATGATAATGAGATTTTATCTCAATGAACTCTATGTTATACGCCATAACACAATGATGTGGCTAAAAGGAGAAACCAAACCTTGTTAGACATGGTGATGTCTATCATAAGCTTTATAAAATTCCTTAAAGTTCCTTTTATGGTCATGAACATGGGATTATGTTTATATGATAAACATAATATCTTATCAGTTAGTTGATGTTGTTCCATATAAAATATGAAATAACATAAAACATATTCTTTTATAAATGAAAGTTTAGGATTGTCCTGCTTAAGAGAAGCAGATAATGTTAGATTAGCTAGAAGCTAAATCTAACCTAATGTCTGTATATGGGATAATTGATGAGAGTCATTTGGATATTGGTTTCACCACTATTTAGAATAAAAGGTGTTTGTTTCAAAGTATGCTATTTGTAACACCCTCCTATATAGCATACTAGCACGCTATATGAGGGAGTGCTACTACATACATGATACTAAATCGTTAGCTTTTGTTTCGTTTTTAGCCTTTACCATATTTACATCTCATGATTTTGTTCATTTATTTATCCATGACATGTACCATATAAGTAATTATCATGCATTTAGGCTTAAGAAGAAAATTTCGTAAATAATAAATTCGAGTTCTAGGGCTAAACACGCCCAAAATAAAAAAATCCATACTATCCATAATCCTCAATACAATTGAAAACAAAAATCCAATTCTATCCCAAATGCATGCTAAGAAAATACATGAATGAATGTAAGCTGACTTTGGATCTAACTGGCTCGGCTTCTTTGTGTCAACTCTACCTATGGCTCTAGACCTGTGTGCAAGAAACCCATACGCTAAACAATCTAAGCTTAGTAGTACATATAATCATATAAATTCTATCATGCATATCATACACGTTCAAATCATATCATTCATTACATGAAAATCATACTATAACACTTATCTCATTTTTCAATTCATATAATTATAGTCATGCCATCATACCAAACAAATCATTACACATAACTGTAGTGTACCTGGTAAGTGTAAGTCATTCCTGTATTCACAAGGAAAGTAATACATTTACCTCTTTCTTGTTCGTTCATTTAATTTGCCAAGTTACTCTATACTAGACTACTAGATACGGGTTGTGAATAGGGGCGTTCTTAGAGCTAAAGCCACCCTACCCACCTAATCATAATTATCTATATCTATACCTGAGTCAAGTGCGCTCTCAGAGCTGAAGCCAACTTGACTCATAACTGTATAAAATAATTGCTAGCATAATGGGTCAAGGGCGCTCTCGGAGCTGAAGCCACCTTGCCCGATAAATAACGCATGAGATAATACTTCGGTACCGTAACCACCCTTAATGGCATGCCATCTATCCTATAATCAGTCTTAGTACGAGTAAGGGTATTTCTATCATTTCATATTTCCTTTATTCGTATGAAACTGATCTCGTGATCATACTAACATAGCCATGATCTTGCATGTCAATATAAACAATACAACATAATATAATGTGATTCAACCATATATCATATCCGTATATCATTTGTCACATTATTGTCCATGTGATCAGCATGTACATATTCCTTTATCGCATGTCATATCATAATACATCATGATTATCATGTCTATCATATAATATAACCTTTCATCACTTATTCAACATTAACATGTGATGCCATAATGATTGATTCGTATAAATCATCCATGTATTACTTTTGTATATCATACGTCATATAAAGGTCCATGTACTATTACATTCATGTTAAAATTTTTCATGACATGGTAAATACTATAGGGTATGCTGGCGAGCGCACTTCTGTTGTCATGCTCAAGAAAATATTTGTGAGCGTGCCCCTACCTGTCGCGAGCGCGACTTTTGCGATACTAGCAATATGAACTCATCGTTTTTACATGCCAATTCCTTTTTAGTTCATTCTAGATTCACGATATCAATGCATAACCATTGTATGATATTTATACCATGTAGAATACCACAATTAACGTGCCATTACATACTTGTCTCATCTCATCCCCATCGAATCATGATGATAATACATAATTCATATATTTAGCTCATACAATTATTTTCAATGATTCAGATCATGGTTTGTGGCATTCATCAATAACAAATCAATCAATATACCTAGGCTCTAGCAATTATGTAGCCAGAAAGCGAATAAATATGATTATAGGTACAAACCTTAATCTATGGAGCCGTAAACTATCACACTTACGTGTCTCTCACATTTTGCTATTCGTTCTCCCTTTCTGAGCCGTTCCCTAGCATCAAACACATGAGCTAGGGGTTATAAAACATGCCATATATTCTATTCTAAGGGACCTTACCAAAACTAAAGGAAAACCCTAACTTTTATGATAATAATCCATCAAACCCAATCTAAGAGTGTTAGGGAAATGAAACACTTTCATAAATACCTCTGGAAATTCCAGAATGCAGATAAAGAATTCGATTTATGGGGCTGTTAAAACCCAACCTTGTGTTCTTGAGAAGAACACCCAAAAAACCTTGTTTAAATCCTTTTAATTCACTCTCAATTGTGTTTTTATGGTGTTTAAACAATGGAGAACTAAGGGGGTGACGGAATAGCTCTCTAGTCGGGTTCTGGTGTCTAGGGGTGACTAGGGTGTCAGAAAGATGAAAAAGACAAAATAAGATCGGGTTTAAATAGAGTAACTGCCCAGATAGAATTGTGAGCGTGCCATGGATTTCATGAGCGGGATCCTTGAATCGTGAGCACAATTCTGTTATGCCCATATTCATTATTTTAAACCAATTTTTGATCCATTTTACATTCTTACTTTTAATTACCATAATACCCCCTCATGTTCCGCATTACTTCTAGGCCCTATTTTGTGGGCGTTACACTATCTTTCAAGAGAAAGTGTTTCTTTTACAAGAATGAACTTGATGAAGTTGAAAGATGCTCAAGCAGACATAAATCAACTAACAAAGCCCAAATATGTTATTCATATAGATGAAGTAATAATAAGACCTTATGAAACACAAGAGCTTCATAAACTAAGTAGGATACAAGATGTTCCTAAGAGATATGGATCTCTTATATGTGAACAAAAGGTCATTTTGCTCATAGAGTATGATGAGCCTAATACTTATGAAGAAGTTCTGAAAGATTCAGAATATGACTAATGGCGAAAGCCATGAGTCCAAGATGGATTCCATGTTTGAAAACCAAGAAGGAACTTTGGTTGACCTAGTTGAAGGGATAAAGCCTATTGGGTGCAAGCAGGTTTTCAAGATGAAGACCATATGGAAGGTAACATAATTACTATAAAGCTAGATTTGGTAGTTAAAGGACATCGTCAATGACAAAGGTTGGCTTTGACAAGCCTTTTCTCCACATGCTATGCTTAAATCCATCATAATACTCCTAGCCATTGCTACTCATGATAAGATTTAGCAAATCGATATGAAGACAGTTTTCCATTAAGGAAATCTGACCTAGGATGTGTATGAGACACAACCTAAGGATTCATATCCAATGATGGCAAAACAGGATGTGAATTGCAAAAATCCATTAATGGATTGTTGCAACCATTCGGGAGTTGGAATATCCAATTTGATGAGACAATCAAAGAGTTTATTCTCACAAAATGTGGATGAACCTTTTGTTTTTAAGAAGGTTAGTGGGAGTGCTATTGTGTTTCTAGTATAGAATGTGAAAGACATGCTACTTAGAAAACAATGTCTCAAATCCAAGTTAGTCTATTTGTTACTCTTAAAGTATTTCTCTAAGAAATATTTTAAAAATGACCTACCAAAAAGGGATTAAGACTTATAGAGTATCTAAGAGGTTACTTAGTCTTTCTTAGTCTACATAACTAAGATGCTAAAAAAGTTAGCATGGAATAGTCCATGAGATGATTTATTCATATGGTCGATAGGATTACCCTCTTTATTACCCTCTTTATGTCTATATTTCCAAAGACATAAGATAAATGGACTGGCACATATGGGACTCCACAAGCTTTTGGCTAATGGATCCTTTAGGTGCACTATGCTATGTACTAAGCCCAATGTATGTTATGTTCTGAGTGTCATGAGCAAATACAATTCCCACCCTAATGAGGGTTATTAGGTGGCTATCAAGAAGATCTTTAAGTTCTTGAGAAAGATTAAGGATGTATTCTTGATTTAAGGAGATAGTAAGTTAAGGTAAGCAAGTTTTTGGATGCTAGCATCCAATTTGATAAGGATTACTCAAAATCCTAATTGGGATATGTATTCACATTGAATAGTTGTGCAGTCAGTTGGAAGAGTTTTAAATAGGTGATGACTACTGATTCTACAACTAAAAGTACATTATAGCTTCCAAAGTAGCTAATGAAGCAATTTGGATAAGTGAAATCATCACAAAGTTAGAAGTGATTCCTATCATTGTTAATCCAATATTATTGGAATAATAATGGAGCCATTGTATGAGCAAAAGGGATCATGTTCTCATCAAAGATCCAAACATGTACTTAACGTTATCAATTGATTAGTGAGATCAATGGTAGATGTGATGTAATGATAGAAAGAGTTCCTATTGATCATAATATAATTGATCAAGTCAATAAACCAAAACCCCAAAAGGAATATGATATTCATATCCTCACATATAATCTAATGTACAATGGCGATTGGTTTTTGATGCGACTGGGCCAAAGTATTCCCAGACGGTCACCCATCTTGGTACTGACCCTACTCAACAATGCTTAATCAGCCACTTAACCGCTTTGAGCCAAGCATTTCCCAAGAGGTCACCCATCATGGTACTGCCTCTACCACATCACGCTTAACCAGAAAGAGCGCTTACCATTCTGCCAAAAGCTTAAGCTGATAGTAGATGTGCAATTCTATTCCTTTATCCTAGATCAAACAAGGGACACCAGTCTCTTTCGACTTTGTGTGCCACCTGGCCAAACTCGTTCCACACCCCTCCAGACCTGGGACGTATCATTCCCTCCCTCTTTAAGGAGGTTTGTCCTCGAACTTGGCACATGGATGTGGGATCCAAACCCAACTTCAGGCTCTAATACCAAATGATGCGACTGGGCCAAGGTATTCCTAGACGGTCACCCATCTTGGTATTGACCTTGCTCAACAACGCTTAATCTGCCACTTAACTACCTTGAGCCAAGCAGTTCCTAAGAGGTCATCCATCATGGTACTGCCTTTGCCACAGTACGTTTAACCAGAAAGAGCGATTACCATGTTGCCAAAAGCTTAAACTGATAGTAGAGGCGCAACTCTATTCCTTTATCCTGGATCAAATAAGGGCCACTAGTCTCTTTCGACTTTGTGTGCCACCTGGCCAAACCCGTTCTACACCCCCTAGACCCGGGACGTATCAGTTTTAGTGCAAGTAGGAGATTGTTAGAGATGTGCCCTAAAGGCAATCGCCTGAGGCATTTAATGTACACATTAGTAACGACATTCTATCATTATATTGGTATTTATTTGTATATGAATTGATACAAATCTTAACTAATTAATAGAAGTCCTTGATACATAATATAGCATGAAGGAAATCATGATAAGATCATGATGATGAGATTCCTATTATGTGTAATTATGTTAGTATCTAAATTATCCCTCATCATAGGATCAACAAGACGGGACATTATTAATTCAAATAGACTAAAACATGTTATACTCCTTGATTGGATCAAATAGTAGATCTCATAAGTTGTGAACTTGAGATGTTCAGAGTTAACATGTGGATACTTGCTAAGATGAGACATTATTAATCCAGATAGACTAGCACATGTTAATACTCCTTGATTGGATCAAATAGTAGATCTCATAAGCTATGAACATGAGATATTCAGAGTTAACATCTGGATGCCTACTAAGAGTAGTCAAGTATATTGAATGACTTACTATGAGACAATCATATGGATTATCAATTCAAATGTCAATGATAGTCTTATCATAACAATGATGCAAGTATCCTTAGACTTGAGGCACTCAAGGATATCTTGGATATTGATTCTGTATTTTGACTCCACTCCTTGTTGCCTTACCGAGGTCGCTCATAGGGTGGTGATTGGGTACAACTTGAGGTATTCGAAAGTAATTGGATAGCCAATAGAGGATTCACCACTCTTGATAGATGGAGTATATACCTATGGCCCCTTGTTAGGATCATTACTCGAGAATCTCTAGTCGGAGTGGAAATATCATGAAGATGATCTTTAGTGACATGTCTAATAGAGCAATGAGTCTCAATGACAAGATCTAACATCACTTGGGCTAGGTGTGATGTAGTCAGTCTAGCAGGAGCTGACATATAGTCCATACTTTGATCTGAGTAGGGTATAGAATTGTGAAAGGACGAATTGCATGGATATTGTCTATGGAAAGGATTGTAGTCAAATCATTGACTTTTCTGTCAATTGGGGGGTCATAATGTGTTGCTAGATATTGCTCATGACTTGCTCAACATCAAGTGTTGATTCGGGTGGCCAACATAACTGGAAACCTAATGGGTCACACACTTTGAAGGTGTGAAGGAGGAATAAAATGGTCTTGGATGAGATCTAGATTATGAGAGAATTATTCAGGATCGGACTGCGATGAGATCGCAGAAAAATTTGGAGAAAAATCGCTTGGAGGTGTCATGGATAGCGCGCATGCAGTTGGCCAAATTGGCCCCTAATTTTATTTTCGCTATTTTGGTCTATTTAGGCAAACCCTAGGTGTTTAGGAAACACCTATAAAATGCTTTTTCACCAGAAAACTGGTCCAAGTCTCCATAGAAAATTAAGAGTTAATTTTCTTTAAATTTTTCTCTTAAGGAATAATTATTTTTTCTAGCACAAAATAATTATTCAATGCCATTCCCTAAGAGGTTTTCTTCTTCAATTTTTGTGTGCATTACCATTAGTTTGGATTGTTATAGTTTGCGACAATCCGATAAGGAGAAGAGGTGAAAATAAGCCAAGAGAATCAAAGGTAAAATCTTTAAACCCTTATTTATGGTTAATTAATTTTGATGACACAAGTTATATCACTGGTTCAGGTTTTGATTTTATTTTATTTCTGTTGTATTTTATGTATGAGATACATCCTTAAAACTCAATACCTAGTTCGGAACCCTTCTGTATCTCATATGGCAATTGTCATGAGTTTGACATATAGAGTTATGGGCGTGACTTTGTATCTGCTTAAATTTTTAAGTCTTAATTCATCTTTTAAGATACATTACTCACACAACGAACCAATTGCTAACTCCGCAATTTTACCATATTATTCACTCTTTTACAATATTACAAGAGATCCCAACATGCTTAAATCAATACATTCATACTCGTTGAATGCATTACCTACCCTCCAATACATACTTATCATTTGACATCTTTATTCATACCATATCATATTCCCACACTATTTAATACACAATTTTTCATACAAGAATGCCTCAATATGCCATGCCAATCAAATCATCATTTATGCATACAAACATGCAAAAGGGTGAATAAAAATGCATATATGTACAAACTCTCAAAAGGAGCTTGACCAAAACCCAAGCTAAGGAGCTAATCTACTCCCCTTTGCTGGTTACCTCCCTCTTCTCCTCGTTTTCCTATAACAACCATAACCATTTATCAAGTTCTAAGCTTATGGAAGCATAGCAAGAACATAACATGCTCCCTAAACTAAGGTTATTATGCATGATTCTAGCTTAATTTTATGGTTTCTTACTTTCCACAACTTCAAAGAACACTTATGTACAAAGGATCTCAACACCCTTCTTCATCATCCACACATCTTCCATGGTTCTTCATCCAACCACAATAAACTCATGAAACAACCTCATAATCATGGTAAACAGATGGAGTTATCATGTTCCTTACCTCTTGAAGGTTCTTGCTCCAACTCTTCTCTCACTTGACAAGTCCTTCACTTCTTTGCTCAATCTTGGTTTTAATATAAGTTTTGGTGTTTAAACACTCAAAAACTCATAGAGAAGTGCTAGGATAATGTCTCTAGGTTTGAAGGATCTTGCCTTAGGGTTTTAGGGGTGTTTGGCAGGAATAAAATGAAGAATGGTGGTGCAACTTCTATTTATAGTGGAGCAGTCACAAGTGTGACTCATATAGTCATGGGTGTGACTATCTAATTACCTGCGACCCGCATCAAAAAGTCAATTTTTATCCATCATGCATGCTAGTCACGGACGTGACTATCTCTCACTCTTGATTTTTGCCACTTCAATTTGACCCTTGACACCATTCCAAAGCCAAAATCCTTCAATATACCATGCATATAACCCAAATATACCACTTGTATACCCATCATATGCCACATACTCATGTGTTTCAACCAAGCCCTAATTAATGGGTGTTACAATTCTCTCCCCCTTAAAAATGTTTCATCCCCAAAACATACTTGCTATATAGTAGTGGAACAACTAGGGATATTGTGCCTTCATCACTTCTTCACTTTTCCACGTAGCTTCTTTTGCTACATGGTTTCTCCATATTACTTTTACTAATAGAACACGCTTACTACGAAGCTCCTTAGTTTCTCTGGCCAGAATATGGATCAATTCCTCTTCATAAGTCAAATCTTGTCTCACTTATATGCTTTTCGCTATGATATGAGAAGGATCTAATCAATATCGTCTCAACATAGAAACATGAAACACATTATGTATTTTACTCAACTTTGGTGGTAGAGTGAGCCTATAAGCAACCTATCCAACTCTCTCCAAAATCTCATACAATCTAATGAATCTCAGACTCAACTTACCTTTCTTGCCAAATCTTAAAACTCTTTTCCAAGGAGATATTTTAAGAAAAACTTTCTCCTACTGCATACTTGATATCACGTCTTTTAAGGTCAGCATCTGATTTCTGTCTATCCATAGTTGCCTTAAGGCTTTCTCAAATGATCTTCACTTGCTCCTTTGTTTCCCTCACTAGGTCTAGACTCATTAGCTTTCTTTCACTGAGCTCCGTCCAATACAACGATGTTTGACATTTTCTACATATAATGCCTCATACAGAGCCATTTGGATACTGGACTGATAAATGTTGTTATAAGCAAATTCCATCAAGGAAAGATACTTGTCCCAACTTCCTTTGAATTCAATAACACAACTCTTCATCATATCTTCTAAGATCTGAATAACTCTTTTTGACTGTCCATCTTTCAGAGGATGAAAAACTATGCTACAATGGAGCTTAGTGCCCAAGGCACTTTGAAGACTTACCCAAAACTGATATGTAAATTGATGATCTCTATCTGACACAATGGAGATAGGCATACCATGGAGTTGCACTATCTCATTAACATAAATCTCTGCTAATCGGTTTAATTGATAATTTTTTCTGATAGGCAAGAAGGGTGTTGACTTCGTAAACCTATCCATAATGACTTATATACTATCATGCTTTCTCATTGTAAAAGGTAACTTAGTTACAAAATCTATAGTAATCCGCTCCCATTTCCATTCTGGAATAGAGATCGGACATAGCAATCCCGAAGGTACTTAATGGTCAACTTTAACTTGTTGACAAGTCAAGCATCTTGTGCAATACTCTGTGATGTCTTTTTTCATATATGACCACCAATTCCTTGGGTTTCTTTGAGAATCCTCTCTTTGAGGTTCTTAACATCGGGAACATATAGTCTACCTTGATAACACAATCCACATTTGGCTCAATGGCGAACCTAGGTCTCTCCCCCTTAGAAACCAACTCGGTTATTTCAACCAACTTACCATCTTGTTTTTGTGCATCCTTGATAAGAGTATGCTAAATGTGCAACTTTGCCACAGTCTTCCTACTCAAAGCATCTACTACCACATTGGCCTTGCCCGGATGGTAGTTTATGACACAATTATAATCTTCGATCAACTCAAGCCACCTTCTTTGTCTCAAATTCAATTCTTTCTAGATGGGTAAATACTTCAAACTCTTATGATCTGTATAAATAAAACACTTCTCCCTATATAGATAATGGCACCAAATCTTCAATGCGAAGATTTCTAATACCCAACAACTAGAGCTTAGTCATAATATATGAATACATGACATATGAGGGGTGATTTGGTAATTAAAAGTAAGGATATAATATATATATATATATGCCTTAGATTTAATGTTATAATGAAGGTATATTAGAGGTATATGTGAGATATATTGTTCGATTTTAGGTTTGGTTTCAAGAAAGGGATGAAATAAATCAATAATTGTGAAAAATAAAAGTGTGGGTGTCACGACCATGATAGTTGAATTTTTGGGATAAACATGACTTTGTCGGTTGCTACAATAACTCTTCATGACCGTGAAAGGTCTGTATATAAGCTTTCTCCACGTTCCTATCACCATTTTCACCATCTTTTCCATCCCCAAATCCCAAGATGACTATAGATTGAGTTTCTAACATCCATCACATGCATAGCACAGCGGAAAATTAAAAATTTTGAAATCCTAGAACCAATGGATCATCCTATCTATATTAAAATCGGATACCAATTACTTGGATGAAGATGATTACGTTGTTTTATTTTTGATCTTCTCCGTTTTGTGACCTTGTTTCCTCTTGTTGGATTGTAGCAAACCACCAATATCCTAACTTGGATGTCTCTATCAATATCCATGTGAAGAGGATGAAGAAAACCGACTATGGTAATAGGTGAACAAACAACCAATGTGCTAGTATGGTTGAATGTTCAAGAGAGAAGAAGAAGAAGAGAATTAATTGTAAATTAATTTTCTCTAGTTTGGGCTGCTGTATTTTTTTCCTTAAGATCCCTTTTATATGTATTCTATTTGCGCTAGGGCATTAGGAATCAAATTCCAAGTAGGATACATAAAAGGGAGTCCAAATTGGACAAGGAGAACCCAATCGATAGGCTGCTGGCTACACAGGCCTGCTAGCTTATAGTGCACTGCTAGCCTAGCTCGGTTCCGCACTCACATTGAGCATCTCATGCTCACTTGCCTTTCGCGTCCGAGAAACTTTTCTATGTCCAGGAAACTTTTCCACGTCCGCAACCAATCCAAATTTTCTCTCTCTTAAACTTAGGTCAAATCTAAGGCCCATTTTACTCTTTCATCACAATCTTCTATGTGTGTAAAGCAATAAATTCCCGGTTATGTTGGCCATTCCATTTATCATATAATATTGAGCATGTCAAGAGCAGTGTCTAGCCTCGAGTCCTTCCATAGAATAATTATCTGTGCAATTTATCCTTTCACCTCACTATACCCCACTTGGTTTAGAGTATGGACAATATGTCAACTCCTACTAGACTGACTGCGTCACAACTAGTCCAAGTGATATTAGTTTCTTATCCATGAGACTTATTACTCTAATAAAATATGTCCTTGAAGACCATCTTCAAGACATGTCCACCTCGCGCAAGGATTTCTGAGTTATGCTCTCCACAAGAAGCCACAGGTATACTCTTTTTCTATTAGGAGTGGTAAATCTTTTATTGGCTACTCAACTACCTTCGAATACCTCGGGCTATACCCAATCACCTCCCCAAGAGCGACCTCTAAGAGGCAACATGGAACGGAGTCAAAGTATAGAATCAGTATCCAAGATAACCTTGAGCACCTTAAGTCTAAAGATACTTACACCATTTCTATGATGAGACTATCACTGACATATGAATAGATAATTCATGTGATTGTCTCATACCAAGTCATCTAATGTACTTGGCTACACTT